>JANHJO010002035.1:271558-284391 GCA_032468235.1 Pseudoxyrhopus heterurus | reverse complement strand
GAGAGAGAAAAGGTTAGGAGTAGAGGAAAAACCTTACCTGAAATTACTGGAAGTCATGAAATGTTTATGGGTGACAATTCCAATAAGTGTAATAGACAATAATTTTCAGATTAGATCTTTGGTCTAAGACTGATTAAACTCAGAAATAATTCTGGGAACAATGAGGTGAAGAAGGAAATAATTATAATTCCTGTATTTTTTAAAAATATAAAATCTAAAACTTATTTAGTCTAATCTTCATCTTAGGTAAACCAGCAGGTTTCTTTGTAAGTAGAAAATTCTTATGATGACGCAGAAAGTTTTAAATGTTTTTAAAATGTTGACAAGGGTGAATGTTATTGCAAGCCAGAAGCAAGCAAAGAGCTACGTCATTTTTTATTTATCCTGAGATTTGAGGTACAGGTAAGATTCTTGAATGATCATTTGTTCAGCAATCATTCAAAGTTATGATGTCACTGAACAATGATGGGTTGTTGTAGTTGTGGCTGTCATAGTATCCCCACAATCATTTGATCACAATTTGAGCTCATGGAAACTGGCTCACAATGATGACATTCATGCTCATGTGGTTGCCATTTGTCACCTTTACTGCTGGCTTCTGACAAGCAAAGGCAATGGGGAAGCCAGCAGGAGGCTGCGAATGGCAATCATGTGGCCACATGATTCTGCAACTGCATGGAATTCACTAAACAGCAACTAACTATTTCTGCTGTTGATTTGGTTCTGTCTGATTATACTTTGAGAGATCTACAGACAATGATACTATCTTCAGAACTCTGATCTAGAATCAAGTCTAGAGAAGAATTAGATTTTGACTGATTTGTTATATATAATCAGTCTCTGAGCAGAGAGCTTATAGTTAAAGTCAATATACTTAAACAAAAAACGATTCAAGGTAGAAAAAAGCTTAAGAAAATGGTGCTTGAATCTCATGAAGAAAATACCTTAAAAAGAAAAATATTCTTTCTTCAGCAAGTCAAGATGAGCCAATTCAGATCCAAGGCTATTAACTCAAGGCAATCTAAAGTTCTCAAATTTTCCTTATAGAGCAAGATGAGCAGCCTTGGTGGTCATTATGGAAAAAATGTTTTGTAAACTGTTTTCTCCTAAAGAAGTTCATTCAATTGAAATTGAAGCAGCATTTTTTGTTGAAATCTCAATCTTATTTTTAACCAAGCTAAGTTGTGATAGAACTCCATAGGAGAACCACTGTGGGAAATATCTTGAAGCTCTCCAGGCAAGCAACAACATTTTTTAAATAAATGAGGGGATTATTCTAAAAAAAATGTATGTTACTAGAAGTGAATATTTATTTAAAATTTCAAATACAGAATAATCATGATAATCATAGGTGGATGGAAAAAATACCCATGAGTTGATGGGGTGTAATAAATATTGTGAAAATGAATAGATCATCACAGTTGGTATATATTGGAGGAGGGACATCTATGTTAATTCCATTAAGATACAGTAATTTAGACAAATTGACAAGTAAATGATTACAGTTTAATGGAATGGTCAGGCTCCAAGGTTCTCTTTCTCTAAACTGTGACTCCCATATGAATATGGGAAGCTTTAATTTCCCATACTTTCAATTATACTATTGGGCATACATATTAACTTTGGGGTTGTTTTGGAATGAAAAGGAAACTAAATACACACCACTACGGGTGCATCTAGAGAATTATTTTTTGGCACTTTTGAAATCTTGGCAAGCACTTGGTTCTAATTATATTCGGAATTTAGTTGCATTCCCAACATTAAAGGCAGCTTCATATATTTGGATGTTATGTAGAAAGAAACTATAATTTGATTCTTATTTTCACCTTTGGAATAATTCTTACCTAAAAAATATTGGATAAAAGTGGTTTGTGGGAAATTTGGGCTGAAAATTGAATTAAAAGCATTTTTAAAAATTTATCCTTATGATTTTGAGAAGTTACAAAAATAATATATCCCAAACTGCTGAAAATCATTATTTCAGTTAAATATTTGTTATATTTCCTCAGAAATTCCTATGAGTTTGAACATATTACTCAGAGGTTTTTCAAAAACAAAACTACTCCGTTTTATTTATAACTCACAATTTTACAAAGATTTTGACAATTTAAAAGAGATTTAGAATAAATAATTGGATGCTCCAATTCTAATGTCAATGGTTCCAGATTTTTAAAATATTGAATATGTTTCTTATGATCTTAAGATGAAGCTAATTCATTTGGGGGGGGGGTGTTCTATTGGATTCCTAAGTAAATGTTTAAAAGGGCAGTTATCACCTTTCTGTGCTGGAGATAAAATAAATTTTAAGCTATATTAGCATACATGATTTGGTCATGTCCTTTGGTGGTTTCCTATTAGATAAATATTCTCAATATGGTCAGTTAAATTTTAGTAAGGAAAGCCAGATTTAAAGAAGTTATTGTATAGTTGTTTTAAGTATCATAACATTGAAATATATCTATTTCTGAAGAATGTTGAACTTATCATGCTTGGATTGTTTCAAAAAAGATTGTTATATGTTCTTGGGAGATTTTTGACTCATATAACTATAAGCAATCTCCATCCAAAAGTGTCATTTTCATATTGAGTGTTGAGTCAAAACATCTGAATATTTTTACCTTCACATGGAAAAAAATGGGCTAAATGCATTTATCAAATCTTTGTAATATTTCTAAGGAACTAATATTATAGGAATACAGTGTCTATAAGTTTTGTTTGCACAGATCATGCTGTACACAGGTTCTGCATGGATGTACCACCTGAACAGACACTTGGTAACACAGTAAGCAGCCCAAACCATAGAAGTGCCACAGTTCTAAATATTTCAAATTAAGTGCTATGCTGAAGCAATATGACATAGTGTAGACTGATGGCATATTCTTTTCCCTGCTTACCTTACCAATCAAAAGCAAAATCTGAAATAATTTAGATGCAGTTTTAGACCCACTAAGTGCTTCATCACCATTATCTCATCCATCACTCCTCATGTTCCTTAGTGTATTTGGTTCTGCTTGGCTAGTTTCTAGAATCTAAACCATCATAACTGGTTACCAACCAGAAGAGCCATGGTGGCACCGTGGTTAGAATGCAGTACTCCAGGCTACTTCTGCTGACTGCCTGTTGCCAGCAGTTTGGTAGTTCAAATCTCACCTTCTCAAGGTTGACTCAGCCTTCCATCCTTCTGATGTCGGTAAAATGAGGACTCAGATTGTTGGAGGCAATATGCTGACTCTGTAAACTGCTTAGAGAGGGCTGTAAAGCACTGTGAAGTGGTATATAAGTCTAAGTGCTATTGCTGTTGCTACCATACTTAAAATAGCATCAGTCAAAATTGTCCAGAGGCAATTTTAAGCCTGTAAGTGTAAAGAAATGCGCATGTACAAATGAAATTTCAGCCATATCTTTATTAAAAGATTAACTTAAAATGATACTTTAAAAATAATATTTGCAGTAGTTTTTTATTAAAATCTTTCAGTATTCCATTTATGATTTGACATTATTTGTGAAAATATTAATTTAACTGCATTTCTTTTCATTTCCTTTCAGTAGCTGTCAATAATATCATTGTGAGGCCAATTCTGCTTGGCAGTGTAGCCTTGAGATGCTTTATTATATACAAGGATAGAAATAAGCAGGAAAAAAATATGCTGAATGAACAAACATTGTAGAAATTGGCTAAAGAATAGAACTGGGAAAAAGTGGCAGATAGTGATCCTCTGAATGAGAGGATTTCCACACTACTGAAATGGATAACATTATATCATCCTAAATGCCATTTGTATTAATTTCATGATGGGTAGTTCACATGTTAACATTTAACATACAGCAAGACTCTATATTGGAAGCCTATGCATTTAACAGAAATAAATCCCACTTAATTGAATGCTTCTAGATTTAAACAATATAAGAGATTGTGGTCTTAATTAATATTTATTGTCAAAATTTGATTTCAGAATTCAGAGATAAAGAATTGTACAATGGATATGGGAGGGAAAAATCCAACAAGCTATTTACTCATGCATTTTTTTTCAAAGGTATTTGGTTATTGTACCTGAGCATCACGACCCACATATGCCTAGAGCTTAGTCTTACTCATCTGAGACCTGAAGGAGAAGTCAGCAGACCTACCTAAAATATTCATGGATATTCATGTAAACCTGAGGCCATGCAAACCTGAGAATTTTTCACAAAGGTTTCCAATCCCACTCTTAGATTGGGACAATATACTTATGTATATTGTAATTGACAATGTTGGGCACATAAGCCAATTTACTTCTGTTTCAGCTGTGATACAGAAAAAAATTGCAAATCCAAGTTTAGCATGAACAACTAGTGCTTCATGAAGGTTTTTTTTTTAGAACATTTGGTCATTGGTGGGAACTTGCATATTACCGTGACACTTTATCAGCCTTTTCCTAATCTAATGTGATGCAATTTGGAAGGAAACCATTAGCAGGTATGGAGGGAAGGTGAAATATTGATCACATCATAGTTGCAATGGGAGTGAGGAATTCTTGTATTTTCAACATCGTGAAATCCACTGCAATGAGAACACTGATATATTGGTATGAAACTTTCATTCCAAGAATCTAGGAATGAAAGTAATGGCAGTGTTTAAGGCCTCCAAAGCACAGACCTTCCTCTGCCTTTTTCAGTGGTCTACCAACTTCTGCCATTTTTCTATTCCTCCCCCCTTTCCTATCTAACTTCATTCTGTTTCCGTGGTGTAAACCAGACTCAGCAGCTTCTTACACCTGCTGCTACCTGCTTCGCTGACTCTGCTAAAGCCCACAGATGTGCCTGTGTGATTAAATGCAAGAAATGGAAGATTAGTGAAGAAATGCCACTGAGGGGGTCCTTACAGTAGTGGAGCAAGCAATACAGCTGGAATAAGATTTCCCTGTGCTCCCCTCACTGTTGTACATGAACACTGGGGGATTCAGGGATGGAAAGAACCAGAGAGGAGACAGATTAAAACAAGGTGTTAATCAACTTGCTATAGAAAAATAATGTGAAGGCTTTGTGATTTGTTCTGCAAAGAATGAAATGGAGTATCTCTACTAAGGGTATCTGTACTATGGGGAAAAGATGAAGTTAATAATTCAAGAAGCCCTGATTGGTGCCTAGAGACTTGAAGATCTGGATTGGGATAAACAAGCTGAATAAATCCCATCAGGTCAAAGTTGCTAGTCGTTAGGACTAGTAGCTTAATAAAATCAGTCCTAATAATTATTCTTGACAGGGTTGTGCTTCCCTTAAAGGGGCTTGTTCATGACTTGGAGATTCTCCTGGACTTTTTGCATTCGTGTCAGAAGCACTGAAACACTTCGGGATTGAAAGGATTGGCCGGTGATATCACCGTGCTGCCCATGGGACACCCAGTTGAGGGGTCCTTTCATGTCCCAGCAGCAGCTAGAGTGAAGGACAAGAGCTTATCCTGCCTCACAGCAGCACTCAGGTCTTGAATGCGGGCTTGCTAACTTTGCTAAACAAGGGAAACTATGTTTGGGGTGTCTTCCACCACTTATACCTAGTGCACCAATTGTGACCCAACTTGAACCAAGATGCCCTGGAAAAAGAATCCATGCTCTGATCATAACTTGGTTATTACCTTAAAAGCTCTTTATAATGCAACTTTGGGATGTATCAGGCAAACCGACTGTCTGATCCTATCATCAAAGTAAAGACTCTTTCAGATTCCTTCTCCCTATGAGATCCAAGTGCAAAGCAATAGGCCTTGTTAGTGGCAGTCCACATTGTAGGAAAGCCTCTCCATGTGGAAGTATAGTTGATTGGGACCTATTAGGCATTTACAAAAAAAAGTAAAGTACTTTAGCTGAACTCTTAAATTAGGATTGGGATTGGGATTTGATTAGATTAGATTAATTTTAAGGATGATTTCTTTGGGTTTTTTTTAATGATTTTACTGTAAATGCTGATCTTTATATTTACTTTTATTTTCAGTTTTTACCCTTGACTTGTACTTTTGCCAGTGTTTGTTAGGAGTGGGGCAGGGTATAAAACAAGAAGGAAGGAAGGAAGGAAGGAAGGAAGGAAGGAAGGAAGGAAGGAAGGAAGGAAGGAAGGAAGGAAGGAAGGAAGGAGGGAAAAGTTTTCTTTGAAAATAGATTCCAGTCCATGCCACCAAACTTGCTTTGGTATAGAAATCCTTAGGACTGGGGTGCAAAATTTTTGTTGGTAGATCTGGCTATAATATGGGCATCGTTGGTCAACAGAAATTAAAAAATGGTTTAGGATTTCCTTAAAAAGGATTTTTGTAATCTAATAATTTTATTTACTATTTATACAATGCTTTAAAGTATTCAAGGAAACATTTCATCTTTTCTTTCTGTGGCCATAACCATAGCTCTTTATGATTTCTTGCTATATATCAGGGATAGACAACACGGTGCCACTATCAGCCAGTGCTGGTCAGCTCAATGTCATTATAGCATTTGTCCATTGAATACATTTGTTAGCAGTGTCAGGTTTCACCTAATATTCAGGGCCTAAGTAATTTGAGATCTATAATTTCCATCCTGAAACAGACTGACTGCTTGACTTTCTTTATTATAATATCTGGCCTAACTTGGGGGTCTTCATTCTTCCTCATCACCTGCTTTTTCTGGAAACCTGGAAAGCTTGCAAAAGTGTTCACCGCTTGCTTAAGACCAACAAGCAACTATGTGGCAGAGACGAAATTCAAGCTGGAGATTTCCAATCACTCGGCATTATACCAGTGACTGGCTGATGCCCCTGAGCTTGAAATGTCTTATTATTCTCTGTGACAGATCCAATGACTGTTAAACATAAAGTAAATTATTAATCATATTCTTTACTAGGGAAAAAAAACATACAGATAGCAAGTTAGAAATAACATATGCAAGAAAGATACAATGATATGAAAACAAAAGAGGCAAGGCACCAGCCAAGAAGATAACTGTCATATGTTAAAAGACTGATGACCAATGTCATCATCATCAGCTCTAACAAAGGATCAATAAATAACAGAAATAAGCATATAGATTAGAATTTCTGCTACTTGAGACTATAATGCTTGCTGGTATGTGGGTTTAAAATGTCCAAATTCAGATAATGCTCCTTTTTTCATTTTCTTAACTCATAAGCAAAGGTCATGTTGAATATCATATCAGTCATATATGCTTTGTCATATATATTTTGCTAGCTGAGATTTATTTTGAGTTATTTCTTTCTCCTGTATTCTATGTCAGCACCCCACTATTACCTTCCTAAGGTGCTGGGGGCTATAACCCAAAGCCAAGACAATATTATTGGGAAAGGGGGGACTTTCATTTATCGGTAATTTTTAAAATTATGATTAGCAGGTGGATGGACTTGGTTATAGGGTCAATAGGTGCAATTTTGAAAGACCTGAAAGACAAGGTAAGGGACAGATCATAGCAAAAATCTATTTATGTCAGGAGTCAAAAATGACTTGATGGCTCATAATCAATCAATCAATCAGTCAGTCAGTCAATCTCTCTGTTGCCCAAGGATGTGGTCTTGGCTAATCTTTAAGAAGCAAAGCAGTGTCAAGACCAAAAAAAGTAATATGAAAGTATGTTACCATTGCTTTTTCTCTTGTTCTGAATCCTAAGTCAAGGCCTTCAGTCTTGTGATTTTCTCACAGTCCTTGTACTAACCTGGTCTGGACTTGTCTATTCACCAGAGCTTGAGCTTGACTTAAAGAAGTTTATCTTTAATCTTTCCCTCATCATAATATAATGCATGTTTCAAAATTAGATCTTATAACAATCTCTGAGTATTTATCTCTGGATGCGCTCTAAGCTCTACATAGAAAGTAAGTTAGGCTTTCAATAAATAGCTATCTATCTATCATCTAACCATTAAGAACTGTAGTAAGACATATGGTTCTTTTTCTCTGCATAATCTTTATAATCTCTTATGCAAGTCCTCCATTTCCTCTAGCTTCAGGTGCCCTCTTGCACACACCTTTTAGTATGAAAAGTTATCTGCCTCCTCCCTTCTTCTGTGTCCTGCATCTTCCCACATATCATAAATCTTAATTGCATCTGTGATTTTTTCCCCCTGCAGCATTAATTAATCATATTTAGGCCTCTTACCAGCTGTTGCTGCAAACTAGCCTCCTCCCAGCCCAAGGCAGGTGCCTATTACTGTGCAGAAGCTCAATCAGTATGAGGAGGGGGTTCTTCTCCCCCTTCCCCTGCCATACAGAGATACTAATTCATCTGCCTTGCTTGTCAAGACCCTGCCTTCTCTGTCTTTAGATATCTTCCACTGTTACTCTCCTCCACTCGCTGACAATTTCAGCTCACGTGATCTAGCTGAAGAATCAGCCGTTCAAACAATACATTATAACAAGAACAAATGTTTAGAACAATAATAGCAATGTTAAAAATTGCACAGAACTCTTCTTTAAGTCATCAAAGTAATGACAAATAGAAAGTTTTCACATATTGAGAGAGGCTAATTTAGCACAGGATAATTCTGGAAGGAAAGTTCTTAGTGCTATTGGGCAAAAGGCATTGTGCAGCTCTTCTTTCTGTTCCTCTTCAGTGATTTTTCCTTTGGAAAGAAATACTGTAAAACAAGCCATGAGAGAAAACAAGAAAGGTCCAAAAAATGATGCCACCCACTCCCCTTGCAAAAATTTGTGAATAATAAAGTCCAGCAATTGCACAACAAATGTTCCATCTGGGAATCCAGTTGATAAAACAAAACATTTTTAAACCAAATATTGAAAATGTTTATGCCCAATAAATTAGCCAATCCAAATAACTTTATTGGAAGAATGATAATAAAGAGTAATATAGTACCTTAGTCGTGTGATAATAAACATACTTAGTCTTTAAGTTACCACACAAGCTAGGGAATAGGGTGTAGATATTGAAATATATTAACTCCACTATCCCCCTGGCACAAGGCATTTACATATCTTCTTCATGAAGCAAGAAAACAAGTGAGATATAGGAAACATAGTACAGACATAACTATTTAAAACAACCATATTAATCTATTCAGTCAGGAAAATATTCACAGTTCTATAGTTCTTTCTTTTGTCATACATTTAATTGAATTGCTAGTACACTTAAAATAAGTTTTGAATGTAATTTGCTGAGGCCATATTGCAAAATCTAAAGTCCACAGATTCTTTCGTTTACTCTGTTTTCTTTCTCTTTTGTCCTTCTTTTGCCCCTTCATCTCCCTCTCTTGTTTCCAGTTAGATAGCTAAAGAGCTATCATATTTGTCCACAAACCATTAAAAAAATCCACCTGAATGGTTTCTACCAAAAATGTCAGAATGAAAATAGCTTTGTGTATGCCAGTGGTTTAGGAATTGTTCCTGATAATAATCTGATGTCAGTCCTCTCCTCTCCCACTGAACATTTGGTAAATTTGTACCTACCTTCTCCTCTAATCCTCGAATGCTGTACAGGTGAAGGAAATCTATAAGCATTTGCTACATAAAAAGTATAATGAAGAAAGGTGGGGATTGCAACAAGGAGACAAAATCAGTCACATCCTGTCTTCCCTCACACTAGGCTCTGAAAAGAAAATCAATATTAGGAAAACAGGACAAAGTATACAAATAAACATTTATTTAGTCCCAAAATATGTGTATTCTACTTGCTAAATTTATAGATGGTGTTAGATGTCTTCATATATACATTTTAAATCAACTGTCTATATCTAAGGATCTCTGGATTTGAAGTTTATCTAGCTAAGGGAGCTTTGAGCCTTACTCAATTTACTCTTTCTTACTGAGGTTAAAGAAAACTACTGTCAAAGGGCAAACCAAAAGCATAGATTTTTTAAATGTTCAGGGTGAAGATGATTAATTATTACAAATTACATGTGGGGCTAGCATTGTCTGCTACTGACTGATCCTCTGTCCTCCTTTATGACAGGGAGGTGCACTTCTTTTTCTTAACACTTTAGTATGACTGACATCCTACTGGTCATCCAAGAAGCAGGGAATAGCTCCGATTTTACATAACAAGCAATTACATTTCCTGGATAACAGAACATCAGCCATCTCAAGTGGGATTCCATGTACATTAAATTGGAATGCCAAGGGCTAAAAATATATGCCTTCTATAGATACGTTTCAATCACCTTTATGTTCTGGGTAACTGCAATTCACTTGCTTGATGTACTTAATTGTGTGCTCATCACTACAGATGGTCAACCTGATAAAAATGGCTAGTTAGAATGTAAGATGTGAACCAACATCATTGTTTGACAATTCCATATTTTTGCTACTCCATACAGTTCCATGGGAAAATCAGCATATTGGCAGAAGTATTTATACTATGCCTGAAAGCAGTCATGCCACCTGCTGTTCATGTTACCACTTTACTTAAACCTGCTGATTATGACCTAGGAATCTGTTCCAGTAGCACTCTACCTCTCTGTCTCTGCCTGCCTGTCTTTTTTCACTCTCATTGTTTTCACATTGTACCATATGTTCGCTTTCCCTCATAAATATTGTTCTATTGTTGTATCTATTCCACTGAGTTACTGCCACGCGTCCTATTCTTGGGCTGGATTAGCCACTGAATTGAGGGGTTGGAATGAAGCTTTCTAAACTATCCAGTCCTTTGGCAGTTGATACCAAATTCCTGGCACATATTCTGTTACACTATTTCCATTTCCATTCTTAGGGAGTTTCATTCTGGAACAGGCATGATTTCCTGAAATCCATCCTATTCACACCCCCACAGAGCTTACAGCACAATCCTTTCTATTTTTGACTCCTAACACATTAAAAGATGTTGGAGGCTTGTTGTCACATACTTCACTGACTGACTGTACTCATAAACAGCATTTAAAAATCTGAATTCATAAATTCTCCTCTTCAGTGTTGCAGGCTGAAGCATAATATGCCTAAGTATACCTAAAATTGAAATCTGGGTTGAGCCATGATTAGTGAAGAGTTTTAATAATAACAGAAAGGAGATTTATTGGAGGAAATACATTATAGGTAGTCCTTGACTTACGACCACAATTGAGCCCAAAATTTCTGTTGCTAGGTGAAACAATTGTTAAGTGAGTTTTGCCCCATTTTGTGACCTTTCTTGTTACAGATGTTAAGTGAATCCCTGTTGTTAAGTCAGTAACATAGTTGTTAATTGAATCTGACTTCCCCCTTGACTTTGCTTGTCAGAAGGTCACAAAAGGTGATCACATGACCTTGGGACACTGCAACGGTCATAAATATGAACCAGTTTTCCAAGCATCTGAATTTTGATTACATGACCACAGGGGTGCTGCAATACCTGTAAGTGTGAAAAATGCTCATAAGTCAGTTTTTTTTCCAGTGCTGTTGTAACTTTGAACGGTCACTAAATGAATAGTTGTAAAGTTGGGGATTACCTGTATAGGGATAAATAAAGTCTAGCATATTGGTCACTACACCTTACAGGAGAAAAGTCGAAGAGCATGTGTGGAAAGAAGGGCAGATTATCATATCCTAGACAAAAAGAAGCACAGAGTAAATTCTTAACTTGTTATCTGCACCTGTGAACTCCTTCTGGGATGCCAAAGAGCCCCCATCAGTGGCTTTGTACCTCCAACATTTAGCCAATATTTCCCAGTATTTGTAAAATGTATAAGTACTCTTTATATATGAAGAATATATGAAGAAATTAGATGAGTTAAACATTAGCTATCATCCCCTGAATGAAGGTGTTTTGAGCTTTCAAAAAGATGAAAAATAACAACAGATGATGCCTGTTATATAATGAATAGTTCTATGATTAATTTTTTGATACTGTAGCTTTTAGATAAAATGAAACCAAAACCTATATTCCAAATATGAAGTAATTGCAGACAAAACTTTTCACACACAGTTATCTTTGTCCTTTCACGAAATGTCGCTTTTGCAACTTCCCTGTGTTTTCCCTTTCTTTTATTTTATGAGAAAGTATTTTGAGGGGGGAAAAAGAAATCCCTTCACAAAGCATTTTGATTAGTAGCACTTAAAGCCTGCCATCTGGACATACTGTTCAAAACTGAAGGGTTTGGAAAAAGGTGAAATAGGCAGGCAATGTAGATCCGTGCTTTTTTAATATTCTTCAACAACAATTTTCTTTTCAGAAATAGGATTTTTCCACATCAAAACCTTAAGCTGTTTGATTCATATGCATAAACCAGCTGGAAATAAAGTTGGTTTAAGAAATCCTTCATTGGATTTTACATTCGTTACTTTAGTACAGGGATGTCTGATGTTGTGTCTTGACTATGCTTATCATAGTCCCTACCTGATAGATTCCTTGCTTCTTTACCTCTTCCTTCTAGGTTGACAAAGCAAGGATCCATCACTTTCTTTGCTATGGGGACATCTTTAATGACATGTAATTTGTACCAATGGACTTTTTGTATGAGACCCCCTGCAATGATACTTATACTTGACACTTTTCCCTTTGGTGCCTCCCCTGATGCAATGATAAAAAAGGAAGGAGGGTGTCAAGGAGATACAGTTTTATCTGTCAGTTGGGCTAGAGACAGTGGTGGGTTTCAACCAATTCACACCTATTCGTGAGAACCAGTTGTTAACTTTCTGAGCAGTTCGGAGAACTATTGTTGGAAGAAATCTCCTTTTGTTTTTTCCATTTTACAGAGCTAAGGAGTGGGGAGGGAATGGGGATTTTGCAGTATCCTTCCCCTGCCACGCTTACCAAGCCACCCTATCAAGCCACACCCACCAAGCCACGTCCACAGAACTGGTAGTAAAAAAATTTGAATCCCACCACAGGCTAGAGAAGAAAGAAAGAAAGAAAGAAAGAAAGAAAGAAAGAAAGAAAGAAAGAAAGAAAGAAAGAAAGAAA
>JANHJO010002035.1:248789-259502 GCA_032468235.1 Pseudoxyrhopus heterurus | reverse complement strand
CTGTGCTGCCCCGCTCCCCCCCCCACATGTATGGCTTCTACAGGTGTTTATTCAAACCCCCCAAACAGGCTCTCGGAAAGCGCCCTGTTGCGCAGGTCCAGTTCCAAACTCAGTACTGCAGGAGTCAGTGGGTAACGGAGTCCAATGGGCACACCGAAAGTCCAGGAAAGCAGTCCAGGAGTCAAACAGGATACCCAGCATGAGCAAACAAGGCACAGAACTCGGCACATTGCTTCAGCAACACTCAAGTCCTCAGGGCAAGGTTAAGTAGGCAATGCCAGTGCAGCCCTTCATGAGAGGCGAGGTTGCCTCCTCATGAATAGCCTAGCTGACCACCGTTGTGTCTCCTCTCTGCTCCACGTGTCCTTGGATCAGGAGGAGGTGTGGACTAACGACAATGCCGATCTTCCCACTGAGTCATATAACATTGTCTCCATCAATGAAACATCTTCAAATTGTTACTAGGTAAAATAATTTTAAAGAAATAGTTTTCCCATTAACCTGGCATTTGCAGCCTCAAAGTATGCAAATGTGTTATATTGGAGAACACATTCAGCTGACCTGTTGTGGGCATGATTATTGTCAGCAAATATGGGTGTCCTTTCTCCTCCGGTTAATAGTCATTTTTCTCCCAGCATTTGCATTCTCTATTAGCATTTTGTTTTCAGTTCCCTTTCATGTATATATCACCTGGAATTTTCTAGAAGTTTCTACCCCTAAATTAACCAGTTTTTAAACCAGAAATCAATCAAAATTATTTTGGTACTGTGAGATATACATTTTCTTCAATAAATATCAGTGTACATTTCCCTATGTCTGTGCCAAACAACTGGCTATCTTCTGGTATGTGGGTAAGAAAAGGGACACCCAAGTGACATCTGAAAATGTGAACCAGCATTCCTCAGATGGCCACTTTCCAAATCTGCAGGACCACAACTTGCAACATTCCAATTCATTGTGACTTTTGTTCTAGAGGTTTTAGCTTCCAGACTGGTTGATTCCTTTTTTTTTATTTACACTTTCTCCAATAATGATTGCCTTTGATTGGGCCCTCAGGTACAAAACATATGCTATATGGACAGGAGAGAAAAGAAAGAAGAGATAGACATCATTGGTACTACTGTATCTGGATCCTCTTCTTTCATAGTCACAGATGGTCCAGTGGAAGGGCCGAACAGAACATGCCAGAAAAGTTGGTTGTAACTTTCTTTTTTTGCCTGCCTTAATGGGCAGCTTCTTGTGGGAAAGCAAAGAATGTAGATAAGTCATGACTGCAACGCCTTTGGAACTGAGTTGCAATAGAACAGATGGCTGGAAATGGGAGCAGAGCACTGGTCTCCTTCTGTATATAGGAAATGTACAGAACATATTTTCTAGTAAGGCTTGCAAGATGGCCAAAACAAGAGAAAAGATAAGAAGAAGTATTATATCCAAGTCTCCCTTCAACCAATCAAACCAATTGTCACCTTACAGATGGCTTAATCCCTTCAGTCATATGTACATCTTAAATTAGGGCTTCAGACTTAATTCAAGACTGAAGTTTTGATAGCTTTAGATATTTGGATAGTATATAGGGTAGGCCTTGCTTAGATATCATTCCTAGGAAAGAGTGATTGACTATAGGATAGGAACTCAGTTACTTGGGATTCTCTAAGGCCTCCTTTTGGTCTTTCAGATGGATGTTGACATCTATGGTGGTTTTTTTCTGGTTTGAGAAGGCTCAATTTTTGACAGTTTGAGGGATTTTGCTAATCTGGTTGATTTTCAAAACTTAATATGCAGCAAAGAAAGCTCTGCTTGTTCTATTTTCCTCCTGGCACAAGAATACACACACACACACATTTCATCTTTTTCTCTGAAACAATGCCCAGTTTTGGCATCTTTGCTAAGACTATAACAATACAAACAATAGCTGCTTGCATTTACCCATAGGAGGTAAAGCCTAGCCAAAAATACCATCATATGAGCTTGAATTGGTTTAGAAAACACAGTGGTGGCCAAAAGACCAGAAAACATCCATTTATATTCCAATATTAAAAAAAAAAGGCAATACTCAAAATTTTACATTCAGATTTCAGGAAATAGAGATGTCTACTACTTGGAATAAAGTCTATGATAGATCCACAAAAGAAATTGAGGCACAGAGACATTATACTGACCACAAAGTATGTTTTCCAGACCATGGATTTTGGGGGGGGGGCATGAATAGGAAGGACAAGAAACAGGGGACGGGCTAATCTGGTTTTGCAGTGGCTGCAGCCCAACTAAACCCAGCCTAATTCTATTGCCAGTTCACTATAATCCAGATTAGAATTTCTGCAACTGATGTAAGAGACATCTGAGAGCATCACAGGAAACAAGTGATTAAGGCTGCAGTACGGAATTATCCTCAAGTCAGTTAAAGATCTAGGGGCTGCATTCTATACTCTATACATTAAGCTTGGTTAGTTTTAACCTTGACTTTTATTTTCTTTTTTATCATTTTCTTTTAATTTAATTAGGTGTCTTAGCAATATTTGGCATCCCAGCACTTTCGGTTGGTTCACTGCATTGCACAAAACTGGTCTCAGATCCGTCTAATTCCTCGTGTTGCTGGAACAATAAAGAGACCTAAACATCCAGGCTTAGGCTGAACGAGCTTCTTTAATTGTCAGAAACTGCAGGAAATCAGCATGAAGTGAGCAAGATACACCTGAATAAAGTGGGTTCGAACAACACCCCACACCTTTTAAAGTTCGCGCCCTGCCCTATCGCTCCACCCGCCACGCTCAATCCGGTAGCCGTGCCAGAGGTATCCACATTACATGTCAGCCTGTCCCCACACCCCGCGCCTCTGCCGTGCAGCACCCAGAACATTCGGAGCTTTGGTACTGCCGCAGCAGCTCTCAGCTGATTGTCGGGATACACAAAAGGTTGTCCATCATAGCAGGTAGATGGGGGTGGACCATAACCCGGATCCCCAGCTCCCTTGTATGTTGAGTCCATGGACAGGCTCAACAACTGGTTAATGTACGTAACCAAGTTAAGTATTTCTTCCTGCCCAATAATAAAGTACAACAGATGCTTCTGCCTCCTTGCTTAACCATACATGGTTGCTCACCAGCCATTATCTTTGAGCAGTAGAACATGGAAGGAAAGGACCCTCTGCCTTCTCACTCAATGGTTTTCTTTTGCATCTAGGTAGAAGGGCTAGTCACTTGGTGATGAAAAAGAGAGCTACACTCAGGGCCTTGAAGCCCAGGCACATCACCCTATGTTCATCCAAGTAGGTGTCCAAATCTTTCAGACCAATGAACACATTTGAAATGGTTTCTGAAATGGATATAGCCAATCACAAAACATCCTATAACAAAATATGTAAATAAAGCACAGGATTGCAGCCCCCCATTTTTTTTTCCTAAAAAAGGTACCATTAGAAATGTAAATTATCCTTGAGACTGGTGCTTTGCTTTGTGTCATGATAGCTTCCCATTTGGTACTCAGGGAGCCTGATGAGCATGAAGGAACTTTGTGTAGCTCCTGGTGTGATACTGGACTCAGAAAGTAGCAGATGCTGATGCCAGTGACAAAAACTCTGGCCCCATCCATTCCGTAGGTTGACAAAGACATCTCATCACAATGAGAATTCAAATTAAGTAGAACAATTTAGAGCAATATCAAGCAAGAAAATGAAAAATTAAGTTTGCAATCCCAAGTACTTCTCAGAAAGCAGGTTTCACTTAATAAATATTCATCAGTAAATACTCACTAAATACTTGTCAGGTTGGACTGAATTAGGAATTCTTAATGTAGCGTTCAATAATAACCCCATACATAAGATTAGTTATGAAATCTCTACCTATTCATTTCATTAAAAAAACACTGTGAGGTCTAGAATACCCTTATAATATTATATAGATTTTGTCACAAGCCTTTGGTTTGCCATTCTGAACTGTTAGTTAAACTTGTTTCTTAGACAGAAGCCAGTGCAAATCCGATTCTTTCCAGAAGATGGTGGCAATGGCATATGAACACCTCCCAATGAATCTGCATTATGCCCCATAGTGTGATACCTGTGTCCACCGTGTGGCAAGGTGGTGAACACACAGTATCACAACAGCTTTTCTATTGAACTGAATTACATATGTTTAAATAAGCTCACAGCATCTTGATACAGGATTTTACAGTTTAAATCCAAAAAGGAAAAGGAAAACAGACACAAAGGCAAGAAGCACTCTTAATAATACCCCAACTTCAATTCTAAGCATCTAATATACTGTTTAGACTGGCAAAGCACTAAGTATTTCACATGAAATATAACAACAAAAAACAATCCAACAAACTAGTAATAGTTAAGTAATAGTTCAAACATAATCTTGGTGATTAATTGTGTGTTTATGTGTATATTAGATGAGCATGAGTTTGTTTCATGTTTATCTAACTTTCAAAGTTTAATTATAAATATACTATATGTGCCTCTTAGCAAGCAGAATATGTGAATATTAGTTAGAAAGGCTCTAAGCCAGTTAGAAGAGTTTATTCCTCCATCTCTCTAAAACTGCTCTAACTGATACCATAGAAGTTCTCCAATTTCCAAGCAAAAGTCTTCCATATCATCTGCTTTCAAGGTCTTCTTACTGGAGATGCCAATGACTGAAATTGCATACAAAGTACCTACTCTCCTTATTGAACAATGGCCCCTTCTTTGAGAGCTATGGCTGCTGCTGTTCTTGAAAATAAGCCATGTTGTGTCTAGCAAGCTCACTTGTGCCAATGAACCATATTTTCTGGGCTAGGATAGCTGTCAGTTCTGCATGATTGCAAACCAGATACATCAACTGTTAGTGGTTTCTACAATAGTCAATTTAGACAAACATATACCTGTATGCATCTGTATAAAATAAATGTTTTGTTGGCATTATTTATGGATGAATTACCTCACAAGAATCTTAAAGTATCTTATAGTATGGCTCATCATTTTAATAAAGGCCTGCCCTCATTTTTTTACATTGCTTTCCTTAAAAAAAGCCTACTATCTACTAAAGTAGCAGGATCAGTAAAAAGATATCTGAATCCTTGTTCTAATTATAAGTTTGCACTGAAAGAATGAGAAACACCCACTAGTTTAATATTCGGTTTTGCTGTCCAATTTTGTCCATAGTGAGATATTGTGGTTCTAAAGAAGATATGCAGGTCTTTGAATCTCTTCAAACTAGGATCAGATAATGGTAAAATATTTCGTCTGACCCAGCATATTCCAATAAAACCTGGAGCATATTAGGTCTGGCAACACATGCATATAGGTTTCTGGCACATGCCATACTACAATAACACCATTGCAGTCAAGACAATCTGTAAGACTTTTAACATCCTCTAGAGCAGGGATGTCAAACTCGTGGCCCGCGGGCCAAATGCGTCACATGCTGGCCACGCCCAACCCTAGTTTAGTGAAGGGGGGGGAAATCACAATACATCATGTGACAACAATGACACCACAGGTTTGACACCCTTGCTCTGCATCCCCTTCCAAAGCAGTCTCCTGGAAGCCTCTGTCATGTGCAAAAAGTCTTAGTGTCCACCTCGAGATCCATCACGCCTGCCAACGGTGCACTAATGTTCTTGGATTTGTCCTTCTGCCCTGTGACAATGAAACCGCCAGAGTAAAATGCAGCAAGGCAGATCCGAAAGTAATAGTTTGAATGAATAGCCACTACAAACAGAATGTTTGTTCAAATGCATATTGTAAAAAAAAAAATCCATCAGATTTGGGTATCTCAGCTTTACCCATTGGGGAGACTTATAAGTGTATCAGGACTGCAACTTTCACAGTTCCCAGCAATGTGGATGGTATACACAGATGTGTGAGGATTTTGTATGTTATTTTAACATATGTATACAGTGGTCTCTTACTGTATTAGCTGGAATCTCATTGTATAAGCAAAATAATTACGTTTAAAAATGGTGCTGGAACAAATTAGAATGATCAGTGATTATAAACAGGCATTTAAAGAGTGCAAGAAGCTCTGTAATAAGGCCTTTGGTGGGTGCTGTTTACCTTGATTACATTCAAGGATAAAAATTCTGTAACACTTCTGTTACGCATAGGAAAAAGTTTCACGCATCCGAATGAGCTATTTCAGAAAGTATATGCAAAAATAAATTAGTTAAGCTTTAAGGTGGAACCCGACATTGTTGATTTTTGTCGCCACAGCCTTTCCCCAGATCCTCTTTTCAAAGTAGGATTGGTGTGTGCCCTGCTCTTATTTCATTTATACCGATCTAGCAGGAAGAGTCACCTAGAGACAATCTCTCCCCCTGAGGCTGAGGCTGCCACAGTGCATGTCAGTGATGATTTAATCAGCAAGAGAGATATAGAAACTGCCAGCATTGACGTTAGGGGACAGGTAGAGGAGAGTGAAGAAGTTAGCAATAAGAGGTAAAGGTATAGCTAGACTCTACCAGGGGGAGAAGTGCCGATCTCGGGACAGATACAACCACGTCTTTCCACAACCTGACACACTTCAACATCTGTTGAGACTGAAACACTTGGAATTCCAGATCAATATAGTCTTGTCTATTCCCGGCACATTCGGAGGGTTCCGGTTTGAGATAAACTGATACAGGCTCTGGCAAAAGGGTACAAGGGAATAAATGCTAAGAAACCTCCAAGGTTATTAATAAGGGTATATAAAGAAGCTCAGTTCTATGATTCCATTGTAACCGAGTTCTGAAGTTTGCGTTTAAGTATGCATGTATTTTCTTTGACAGGCAGTGACAGCAATTTTTTGCTTGCTGCCATTATTAAATATAATAATCACTACACAAATATACAATAAATATTATGAACATTGTTTCTAGAAAAAGAAGTAAACATTCATAGGAGATATGGAACGGAGATGAAAATGGCCAACATATCCAGTCTTACCGCACTCTCCAAGGAAGTAAGGAAAGAAAATGAAACGTTTTGCTTTTGTTAAACACTTTCCCTTAAATTATTTAATTATAGAAAATCCTATATTTTAATTGAAAATTAATTACCACTGTTAATCAATAATGAACAAATTCAAAGTATAGCTGATTTCAGAACTTATGAGTATAGTGGTTCTATGGGAGTTTCAGAACACAAAACAACTTAAGCTGGAGAATAGCATTGACTGATAAGTAATCACCCTGCTGCTGAGATTAAACTCAGGAATTGGAAATTTTAATTTAGTCTTTTCCTGGTGTTGTCACTTTGGGAATTGACATCAACATCATTTTAGTCTATATCTCCAGTATTTGGAATCCATTAACCTCAAGAATTGTGGATTTGGGAGACATGAGAAGTAAAAAAAGAAAATCAATCATGCAATACTGGAAGAACAAGAAATCTGCACCTGATTTGTAGCAATTGGTTGTTTTTATTTTATTTTATTTAAAAGAAGTATATGGCTGCCCATTTTGAGCAACTCTGAGTGGCTCACAACAATAAAACTTTAAAACAATTAGAAAACAGTAAAAACAGTAAACAAAAGTTACAATGGCACTGAAAAAAGGGACTAATGACCAGTCCTCATGCTTAGGATTGTCGGAGTCCCTACAACCACGTGCTCAAAATTTGGGTCTTTGACAGCCAGTATGTATTGATGACAGTTGCAAGTCTTGGGCCAGGGGATTGCCATTTGCAACCTTCCCAGACAACTTCCAACTAGCAAAATCAGTAAGGGCAGCCAGATTTGCTTAACAACCGTATGGTTCTCTTAAAAACTGGCGATTTACTTAACAACTGTAGCAAACAAGGTTGTAAAATCAAATGTGACTCACTTAACAACCACATCACTTAACAATGGACATTTTGGTCCCAACTGTGGTTGTAAGTCGGGGATACTTTATTTAGGATATGCCTAAATTCTTTTGGACTTTCTTTATGCTGTAACATAATTTCCAGAAATTTTCTTTCTTTTTCTTGTCTCCCTTTATTATCATCGCTATTAATTTTGTAATTATATTGTTTTCTTAATACTGTTATATGTCTCTGTTTTTGTCTTTTATTAATTAACATAATACATTTGGGAGAGATAACGGATTCACCATGACTTCTGCAGTGACATGGCAACAGCCGAGTACCAAGTCAAATCTTTTGCCCATCCAGCTTTATATTTTTCAAATCGAAACAGGAAATCTCCAACCTATGGACTTAACTTGATCCCCAGAAGTCTTTGCACCGACAGCACGTTCTCTTTTTGAGCATCTCACTCCCTTTGTTTATGATCTGAATTTCAGTCTAAGTTCTTGTCACAATCTAGCTTGCCAAGAACCTTTCAACAACTTGTGTTTTTGCGCTGGTCCTTGTTTTAAATTTCTAGAATACACCAGTATTAACTAGATAATTTCTGGGAAATTTGTAGCTTTCTCCAGTCATATATATAAAAGAATGCATGGGGCTTGAATATTCTTCCTTGTTTCTGAGATATTTATAGTGAATGAAAACCTGACTTTGTGAGTAGGAAGATAATCAAGAGTCATTCTCTTTCTTTCCTCTGTATCTTGGCTGTTTGCTTAAAACTTGATTTCTGAGTTACTTGTACTGAAAATTTTTATTAGAACTCTGGAATGCTTTCTTTGCATCCTAAGCTAATGGCATAGTCATAGTTTCCAGGTCAGTAGGATTTGACAAGACTTATTTTGGAAGTGGATATGGATAGTATAATTTTCTATTTTAAGCTCAATTTAGTGGGATTTGCCTTTAGTAGATATGCATAAGATTGTATTCTACTTTTTGAAGTAATTACTTCTACCAGATCTGGGCTAGTAAAATCTAGATGGTCACTAGACAACAGCAGAAAGGCTTCCTTTTCCTTTGTACCATATAAAGGTCATCTGGATGTTTATAACCTAAATACAGTAGCCACAGATTCCCTGATATCCTGAAACTGCTTTTCTTCTTAAAATTCTGGAATTTAGCCCTACCTTACGTTCTCCAAATTGGAAATGGATTCTGGAACTGAAAAAAAGTTCCCCATTCCTGGCTTGCATTGATTGGTGTCAGCTTTCCACATGAGAGACCTTACATATTCAGAAATTAATTCTTAATTCCATATGCAGATCATGTACTCTGCCATTGATGTTCTGCCCATCTTTTCAAAAATGATAAAGACAGTCAAAGCCAATTGAATTTCAAAGATCTAAAAATGAAACTATTGACAAACAATGGAGGCTTCTATTAAGATTGTGCTGTGTTATTTACATCTTTGCATGTATGTAGATTCTCTCACTCTAGGAAATAAAATAACACATGTCTACATTATTTATAGGGTTGCTGAGGATCCCGTATTAGTGATTACAGCATCTTCTAGTCTTAATATTGATTCAGTGATGGCTGGGTGATGCTAGAAGATGCTCTGAGTCACCAGGAGAGATTCTGTCAAAATAAGACAGGATGACTTCTGGAATAGAGATGGCAGGATAGGAGAGAACTGAAGGGGATAGCTGTTCAATATTCATTTCCTTTGATGAGCTAAGTCTTTATTTGTCTTTATTTTTTCTTCTCAGTGCTATCTTTATTTTCTCAGGAAATCCTTTTTTTTTCATAATTTTTGAATTCGAAGAACAGGTTTAGCTGTGTGGCCTTGAGGGAAACTTAACCTCTTTTAGCCTCTGATTAAAAAAGGGAAGAGGTGTGTACACACAGTGCACAACAAACCAGAAATTCTCTGGAGGGCAAGAAACTGGTATATTAATCTCACCCAGGCGCAGGCGCGTGCAACAAACACACACACATGCGCACCACACATGCTATCTCTCTGTCAAGTCCCTTTTGTGCAGTTCTCACTCATCCTTACACCTCCTCTCTGTCTCCTTGCCTTTATTTATACTAAAACTGCTGCCAGAATAAAACACCCATGTAAAATCCAATTTCCTCTGAATCTCTCTCAGAGACGAAGCCTTCAGACTGAGTAGGTAACCTCCACAGTAATTGCCTGAACCACTCCTGTTTGCTGGAAAGGTGAGATCCATTTTTCAATTATCTATCTGCTGTGACAGCAGCCAGCCACCCAGCTAAGAAGAAAGGGAGAGAGAGAGAATCCAGCCAAACAAGAGCCGTCTGTGTCAATCCTAGCAAATGGGAGGTAGGATAGATGCGGTCACAGCTCCCACCATCAATATCCTCTAATATAAATGTCAGCGATGCCATTTTACCCACACTCATTTCCCACACTGCTGATTACATTATCGTCTAATAGAGGGGGCGCCGGTCTCACTGCTTTCTCTCTAACCCTCCTTGCGGTAATGTGTCAATAGCCTGCCTCCATGAAACAAGTCAATTTTCTGCAGGCTTGGCAGAGGAATAAATCTGACGGATATCTGGAGAGCTGGAGATATTTATACATGCCTGACTCTTGCTCTTCTCCCCACACACACTAGTGTGTGTGTGTGTGTGTGTGTGTGTGTGTGTGAGAGAGAGAGAGAGAGAGAGAGAGAGAGAGAGAGAGAGTATATCTGTGTCCTCAGCAGAATTGAATGATTTTCAACCCAGACTCAATAAGAAGAGAATTTAAAGCAGTCCCACAGCTTGGCTTCCAGTAACAGCCCTACACGTTTATTTTCTTTCGCTTAACAAGAAAGAGAGAATTATGGTGGATTTATATGACAAGGGCAACACTGCACAAATGCTTTTTTCTGAAGAAGGAAGGAAGGAAGGAAGGAAGGAAGGAAGGAAGGAAGGAAGGAAGGAAGGAAGGAAGGAAGGAAGGA
>JANHJO010002035.1:222287-235313 GCA_032468235.1 Pseudoxyrhopus heterurus | reverse complement strand
TATTTCCAGGTTGAATCTCTCCTTGTTCAGTTTCCATCCATTATTCCTTGTCTGGCCTTCTGGTGCTTTGGAAAATACCTTGACCCCTCCTCTCTGTGGCAGCCTCTCAAATATTAGAACACTACTATCAGGTGTGGCTTATTTTTAGGAAAAACTGGGTTCTTTTTACTGTGATATAATTGTTACAGAGCTCACAGTATTCTTTTTTAACTTTGCCTGAACTTGAAAAGGCAGATTTTAACTTTCATCAGCCATGGTCAGAGTCAGTTTAAAGAGATGTGAAAGGAATCTTCAGGACAGCATGTAGCTTTCTAGTTTTTGCTTAACCTTGTTTTATGACAGTGTGTTTACCCTCAGTGTTTAAATCATTTTTTAAAATAGTTATGTAGGTTTATTTCACTTTTTCCAAAATTATTTTAACTAGTGATTTTTAAATGATTTCCTTTTATTAATTTTAAGAACAGCTCTCTTCTATCATTAGCCAACTTTCAGCATCATTAGAAGTAGAGGAATATATATAGACATATGATTACTGTTACACATTTAATTTCTGTACTTGAATATATTGGATATATTGTTTTATGGATGATTAGTTTGCAATTATTAATTGATGTAAAGTTCATTTACATATACTTTCTGTCTACTGAGCTGGCAGTCCAATATATTTACAAGAAATATTACCCATGCTGCACAAGGATGGATGGTACTGCCCCATTAAGGGAAAAAAATGCTTCTCCCACCGCTTTCAACAGGGAATGTCTACATTTTAATTGCAGCTGCATGTCCCACATATTTGTAAATAAACTCTAGCTAATATTAAGAGAGTGCTTTGTGCATAGGAAGGCCAAGCAAGCCATTTTAAAAGGTCACCTACATTATCAACTCCAAATCTAATTAGTTACTGCTTATCTGTAATGAAGGCTTGTTCCTGGAGAGCTCTAGGGAAGAATGAGCAGCCGTTGCAAATGCTCTTAAAATTTCCCCTGGAACAAAGAAGGAAGAATTGGAATTGGAAGTATAATTTTCATATAGAACAGTCCTTTTCAAAAACAGACTGAAGTTTTACTAAAATAACTTGTGGATTATTATTTTAATCTTAGTAACTGCCAGTTGAAATGTATAAGCTGAATGTTTCAGGCAATTTGAAATTTTAATTACTTATCAGAATTTTTTAAAAAATATCTGTGATACTTAATAAACATGTTTTGGAACAAATATGGCAGTCAAGATTGATAATAAAGAGCAAAAATGCAGGCTCCTTTACTTAATATTTTTTCTCAGATGTTTTAATAACCCATATCAAGAAAAACAACTCAGTATTATATTCAAGACATCAATACTTAAGTCTTCAGGAGGCTTAGCCGATCACATATATATATATTGACAAAACAGAGATAGGCATATCCAAGACCACCCAAAAACTTCATGGTTCATTTGGAATTTAAATTGTCCAGGGCTTTCTGGAATAGCTTAACTCAGCTTTCCCAATTTATGTTGTAATACCGAGTGAAAATTAGGGAACTGGAGTCTAATAAACAGGAATGACCAGGTTGGAGAATATAGATTTAATCAAGTCATCTGTTCTGAGAGCTAGATTAAATCATGGGGCTATCATAGTATTGTTAAAATAGCATGTTAACCATCAGTAGTAAACTAAACTCGGCACTACTGTATAGTCAAAATAATGGTTCTGGAGAAGAGAAACCAGTTTTCAAGCTTCCAGGATCCCAGTTTAGAAATTTAGCAATACTATAAAATGATTGCACACCTTCCTCTCAGTCAATCCACTTGGATTCTAAAATCAGATCAGTTGCAACCTAGCTCAACTGAGACCTTTCTCTGCTGAGCCTACATTGCTAAGAAATGATCTGAGTGGTAGGCTAAGAAAATAAATATTTTCTTCATACAGCCATCCATGTACATTCTAGTCTATTGTTGGCTTCTTACTTCTTTCCAACTCATCATGCAAAGAGTCCATGGGCATTTCCTCATTCTCACTTCCCCTCGTCAGCTAAGTAATTTATGATAGAAGCTAAATGTTGTTAGTGTGGTACATTCTAAATTCCCTTGTTCTTTCTTTTCATAGCAGGTGGTGTTATCGTGAAGGGGAACATGCTTAAATCTCTCACATGGTGTTTTACAATCTCCCATCTGTGGCAAGACACAGGTGGACAGCTTTGCAATAACACTTTGTGCAACCCTATGGATTTTCACAGCAATCCATTTTCCTGTAATCCAAAAGGCTGCAATGAGATGGTGTATCTAGCATCTGCCTTCAGAGAGGAAGGATACACTTTCAAATAGACACCCATCCATTAAAGGAGCAGCCTGCACACCTGGGAGCAGCTGTGAGATATGTGTGTTGGGTATTTGTCAGAGGAAAGCATGAATAAGATAGAGACATAATGAGAAGTGGAGGCAATCAGAGAATGGTAGACTGAAACTGCTTGCCACTTGTAAATGTTTAGGAAAATGTCTTTTCTGTTTAAAAAGTGTCTTGTACAAAGTCAAATTCTTTGTCCAGAGCCTCAAGCGGAGATTTTTCACATCATCTACAGACATCCATGGGCTGGCTTTTCTGGAGGCATGAGGCCCAGCATTGATAAATATCTGAAAATGCCAGGAATTGAGTGTGCTCTCTAAGTTATAGGCTTCCCCTTTCAGGAAGTTTTATTTGTGGTTTTTTTCACTAAGAAATGGGTTCTGATAGTAGCTTTGAGTAATGTAGAACTTTTGTCATTTTTTCCTAGTTCTCCAATCTAAAGCAAGTAATTGCTATGCAAAGTCTTTGGTTGTATTGTGTGGTTAAGATTTGAAACAGTTAACTTGTCCTTTGTGGAGAATATTGCTGGATGGCAGTTGGCAAGTTTTTCAATCAATCATTCTTAAGCATATATATTTGGTATTGATATAATACAGTATCATAGGATTTACTGCATTGTTTATTTGTTTATCTATTATAACATTTCTTCACCATCCCATTGCCAAAGGGCTCTGGGCAGAAAACACGAAAAATGAAAATGACTATAGTGAATTTTAAGAAAACATCAAACTTATTGTGGTGTTCCAGACAATTCAGACTGAAGTCATGTTGAAACATGACACTTTTCACTTCCTTTTGAAATGCAAGGAGTGGAGGGACCATAATGTCATCCAAAGCAGAAAGTTTCATAAGGTGGAGGCTACTATTAAAGAGATCAACCATCTCACCTATATTTCATAAACCTTGTGAGGAGAAGGGATTCTAGGTAATGCAATGCTGCACCATGATAGGACTTCAAAGGTAATGGATAAGATTCTGAAGTCACTAATGGAGCAATTTTAAAATAAGTACTATTCTAGATTGATAGATTTGTTCCACCAACAAGATCGTTGCTTCAATTTGTATCAGCTGCTATTTCTGGGTTATCTCCATGGCAGCCCTATGTACAGTGCCTTTGAATAGCCCAGTCAAGTGGGGATCAAAATGTGAACTACTATCACCAGGATATCTTCTTTTAAGCTAGGGTTATAATTAAAAGTCCCATGTTTGTTACTTATTGTCTTTTATGAGGTTTTTAAACTGTTTCTTATTCTATTAACTGGTCAGAATCATATGTTTTGAGATTGGTATCCTTTTAAATTGTGTAAATAAATAAATAGACAGATAGAAAGACATATTGCTTCATTCACCACAGTGGATTCTGCCCAACTTGCAGTCACTCCCAAATAGACACAAGCAATTTTATCTTCAAAGAAACCTGCAAAATCATTTAGTGTGCTAACCTAAGTGGTCTTTTGCCCATCTTACCCTTATAGGGTCCAGGTAATCCTGCATAGAATTTCTAAGTAGAAATCTGCAGGTGTATAACTGAACAGAAGAATTGCCACTGCTTTTATAGCCAGTGCTTTTATAGCCAGTGTTGGCCTGGATCTGAGTTCTTACTAGTGTTTAGTTGTGACAGCTATGTACTAGGCATCTTTTTTGACACTTCATTTCCTTCAGCAACTTAGAGATCCAAAAGCTGTATTGGACCAGCATTGGGCATCAGCTAAAGGCTTTGCATTCCATAGGTCAACCAGACTGCTAATAGTTATCAAATACTAGACAAAAGATTTTAATTTATTGCAAGCGTAGTTCAGCTTTTTGTACTAAGAGTTTTCCTCAGTTGTGATTTTTAATTGCTAAGCAGCATATTTGACTAAAAACTTCTCCATTTGTTGCTCTCCCAGTCAACTGGCAATTCTAAGAGTAACAATCTTAAAATCTGGAAGCAACAGCCACAATTTTTTAATTGTTACAAACTGTCTGCTTTCCAAAATAATTATGAAATTGTGGACATTTTTGATCATCACCCTTTTCATTATAATTTGACTTTCTCAGACATTGTATTTAATTTTGTTTAATGTAAATTACAGAAAATTACAGTTATTTCAATTTTAGAAAAGTTTTGAAATCTAAAGTAAGTGGCTTTTTAAGAGCATATTAAAACTAAAAATTAAAGTCATATTTCAATCTTGTTTATTAATACATTTCCTTAGCATTTGAATGAGAAGTAAGTACTAACCTACTAGTATGAACTCTTTTTGGATCGATGTGATGGCAATGCAAAACCATGACATCTTTCCTCTTATAAAACAAGAGACAGAGGAGGCAGTGTTGGTAAACAGTCCATTAACACAGAGTCACTTCATTAACTTCTAAGAGTAAACATCTCCTTTATTTTTCCTCCCACTCTTTTACAGTGGAAATTGTGCGATATCCAATGATATCCAGTGCCAGTGATAATAACAAATAGCAGTGAAGAAAGGGAGAGGCTAAATAAAATCTACATTTTGAAATTTCAAAATATAAAATGCTTCTTATATGATATATTCAAACACTGAATTTATGTTGAAATACAACCTTTGTTTGAAAACTGGAATATTGGAATTTGTTTTCCATAATACCACATACACACATTTTTTTGCAAAAGTTGATGCTACAGTATATTTGATGACTTTCTGACTAAGCCTACGTTCAGGATGTAATGCTTCATAATACTACACAAAGTAGTTACCGGTCGTGAGTTTTCAGATGTCATTGTACAACAGACCCTTTTTTTGCCATGAGTTTTATCCCCCAAATTTTTACATGCAGTCTGAAAGCTGCTTTGTGCTCTACTTTGAAATGTTGAGAAAGAGGATAAGAAAAAGAACAAATAAAACCAATCTGGCAAAAAATAAAGAAGCTGATCTTTTCTGTGAACTGAACTGCTGCAATAGAGCTGCAAATCTACCATGCGAACCATTTCCTTTTCAAGACTTGAAGTTCAAAAGTCAATAGGAGTCTTTAAAGAAACCTGATGCAGTGGTTCAGTTGGCCTGGAGACATCTTGGACATGCCCATCTCCTTGCTTGGTCACAATACAAATATGTTATCAATATCTTCTTTTAGATATTTTTTTAATTTTCACAATCTAATGCAGATATCTATTATTTTCCATCCAAGTACTCTCAAAGCTGACCTTGCATAACATTTTGAGATCAGCCAAGGTTGATTTGATGCGGTCATCTAGCTGGTCTTCCTTTCTTCCTTCCTCTCCTGCCCCTTTCCTCTCTTCCAAATCTGCCAATGATTCACAGTTTACAAGTAATATTCATAATATAAATACAATTAAGATATCCCTGGTAAATAAATAAATTAAAATAATCAATGAAGCCTACATATAGTTAGAGTAATAAACTGAACATTAGCAACCAATCCAACAACAACCACAGCAATAAACATTATAACAATGGCAAAAAGTTAATCACCAAATGCCCTCCTTTGGCATCTTCCAAAAAGACATTAGGAAAGGAGTCAACCCTGTTTGTAAAGGAAGGCTATTCCATAGAACTGGAGCCATAATAATAATAAAGAGTGTCTCCTAGCCTTGCCTGCCTCCCATCATGAAGTGGGAAATAATCAGCTTGTAACAATCTTATAGAAACAGGTCAGTTCACATAGGAGAAGACAATCCTGCAGCTGAGCTGTAAATAAACCAACTCAGGGCTCCAATTCTGCTAATGGTTAAGGTTAATGGAACTGTAGTCCAACACTTTCTGGGAATCCAAAGTTGGAAATCACATAAAAACAACTTACATGCTTTCTCCCCACTTTTCATTGCAGGTATGGGAAATCACACTTTGGCCCAGGTCACAGGAGAAACTGTTCTTTTAAACTACAGTGGTATCTTGGTACTCATTGTTAACTGGTTCTGGGAGGAACAATGACTATCTGAAACAATACCAAACATAACAAATTTCCAATAAAGAATAATATAAATAAATTTAATGCATTTCCAAATCAAAGACAAGGCGATGTGTAAAAAGATAGGGTTGTATATCATTACTTTATATGAGTAATAATCTAAAAATTAATAAATACTTAGATTAAATAAAACAAAAACTTCACTTTACCTGTACTGAGAAAAAAAGTGGAAAAATACACAAAATGGCCCCAGAAGCTAAGATAAGACTGCAAGGGGATGTGCACAGGGCAAGAGCTAGCATGTGACTAACATGTGACCCTTTGTTTCAGCTGGAAAGGGTAGTGTGATGCAACCAACAAGTTCTAGTTTGCATGTCAAGTGCCGGGACAAAATTTTCTCATCAAAATGTGTCGAGAACCAAATTCAATGAGTTTCAAAGCAGTTAAGTACCAAGGTACCATTGTAATTAATTAGAGAAAGAAGTCATGCTCCAGGCATATTACAAATCACTTATTAATTTGTCTGATTGCAGGCTACATTAGATTAAATTTCTTGTGGCTGGAATCCTGGAAGTTACAGTCCCAAGTCATGTGGATGAAACCAAGTTAAGGAAGCTTATATTAATGTGGATAATAGAGGATATAGTGGATTATATTTATATGTATTAATATAAATGATGATAGTTTATAAAGATTAACAGGTACAAACAGAAATATATATTATTGCCCACCACAAAAGAAAAAAAGTAGAGATTGTTAAATTGATTGATTTATTCAAAGAAAAGAACATATCTAATTTTGTTTCCATTTGGAAATCGCTTGTGGATTTTTTGCTTGTGATGGGGAAAAATGAAACTTTGATTTTGGTTTTGCTGATTAGATAGGTTTATTATAGAAATAGCTAGTATATATTATTGTGTTTATACAATACAAAGTTGAGGCTATAATGTTATTATCTTCTACTGTGCTAAAGAGAGTCAGAAGTCAATGCCTTGTTTTTCTTTTTCCCCTTCTACCCCACACTTTTTCCTTTTTCTTCCTTTAATTTCCCATTATTTTCATTTTTTCTGTATTTTATATTCTGATAAACTAATAAAAATTTTCAAACAGGAATGCAGGAGGGAAATTTTGCATGTATCCCATTCACAAAAAAATCCTCATAGCTTTGGCAGTTCCTTCCATTCTAGCATTTCCATGGAGCTAGAAATACTAACATTAGCAGGAATAAGAGAACACAGAAGCATTTGTGTGGGCTGCTGATGGACCTGAGGATATGAAGCAGTAAAGAAATACACCCCTGATCTTATCTAAAGCACTCCTTTGAATTTTCCATGGCAATAAATGGCAGAACAGCAAAATAAAATGTTTTCTAGACTGTCCATGACAGGACATAAAATTCCATCCCTTGAATATTTCTGAAGAGTTGTTTGAAAATTTGATCCAAGGCTTAGGTTTCATGACTTCCCTTGGCAAACGTGACTTTTCACAGGGAAAGTGACAGAAGTGCACTTTCCTTTTGTTTCTGTGGGAATTGGCTCATGCTTGCAACCTCTTTCACGCCTTATGCACGTTATCGGATCTGACATGAATGCCTGTGGTTCAGTCATTTGATCTCTTTCAACATGGTTAATTTGTTCACTGCTGTAGCCTTTTGCTTGTTGAAATGTAGAGATTTTGATCTATTTATGAAGGTCTCCGCTGTTAGGCCATGGTGTAGCAGTGTTCAGCTACACATATACAATATAATTAAAGGGTCACAGTAAAAAAGTGAAAGTCAAGAAATTATCAAAAGCTAGACCTACTGTTAATTCTTTCTTTTAATTTTTTTTATTGTTTTTCTTATAACACAATAACATTTTACAGTGTTGGCGGGACAAGTCTACCGAATACAAACTATTACATTATTATACATAAACAACTCAACATTCTCAATACTTAAGCATCCTTTTTCACAATTTGAAATGTTCTCTTAATTTCTTTCCTTCTCAACCCTCTGCTGTCTCCTTCTCAACCAATTGTACCATAAATCCCATACTTCAAAGAATTCATTTTCCCCTTTATCTTTAAGTAACAATGTCAATCTATCTAGCTCAGCACATTCAAGTATTTTATTTATCAATTTTTCATCCGATGGATTTCTATCTAGTTTCCAATGCTGTGCAAAAATAATTCTCGCCGCTGTTATTATGTGAATAATTAAGTATGTTATATTTTTACTAAACCTTCCCGGGACCATTCCTAATAAAAAAAAATTCTGGACTTGGATCTAATTTTTGGCCAGTTATTTCTTCAATATCTAATTTTACTCCAGAATCCCTTGGCGAATGGGCAGAGCCACCACATATGATAATATGTCCCATGTACCAATTTTGAGTTTATACTGTATAACAACAACAATTCCATTACAAAGTGGTTTACAATAATATAAAACAACTCTAAAATAAATTAACAACTATTAGCCTGCTGTTTTATTATGCTCAGAGTGATCAATTAAAAGCAGCCAACTCCTCCAAAGAGTTGTAATGTATAACCACAAGGGTTTAACCTGTCTTTTTAGTGATAATTAAGAACGTTTGTTTAAGTGTCTTTTGGGCAAGATTTTAAAGATATTCCTGAAAATGTATCAGTTCTCCCCACCCCACCAACCGTAAACGTCAGAAAGAGGGATAGAAATGTAGACTGTACAAATGTAGAAAAATGTCCCTTTCAGGTGAAAAATGAATGGATAATAGTAGAAAATCAGGTTAAGACCAAATAGATTAAAAAAAAAACCTGTCCAGAAACTACCAAATCAGCTGTAATCTCTGAAGAGAAAATTGACTTCTTAAAATATTCCAAACTTTGCGTCTGATCACCTGAAGCCTAAACAACATGCATGCTAAGGAGCCACCAAGATAGACATTTCTGTCTTCCCAGAATGTATTTAGTCCTCTAATCCCATTAACACATTAACAATTTTATGTATCCGTTCAATACTTCTGATTTACCTAATGTAAATGAGAAGGATAAGTAGGAAGTGTTATCAGACTATTGATTTTGCCACTTACCAGAGTTATGCAGAAGACACAAATGCTTTATTGCAGGGGTCCCCAACTCCTGGTCTGTGGACCAGCATCGGCACCAGTCTATGACATACCAGAAACTGGGCCACACAAACAAACGAAGCCCCATCCACGTGATGCAGGCAGCACATGAAACCATGCCCCATCCTGTCTGGGGAAAAACCTCCATGGAACTAGTCCCTGGGGACCAAAAGGTTGGGGGCCTCTGCTTTATTGTTTGATGCATTGTTTAATATTTCCATCTCTTCTAGGCATGTTATACAGACTTTGATCAGAGGTTTTCCTACTCTGTGGAAAGAAGGAGAACCACAGTTCACACTGCATTATATATTAAACCAGGGGGTCTCCAAACCAGGGCCGCGGCCCACCACCAGGCCTTGAGCCTTTCAGAACTGGGTCGCAGAAGTGGGTGAGTGCACTCGTGTGATCAGTGGGCAAACGTGTGCGCCTGCCCACTGCACGCAGGAAATAATCGCCTTTCCCCCACCAGTCTGCAAAGCCGAAAAGGTCTGTGTTAAAACTATCATTCATTGGTCATCTGAAAGGTGCATGACATAGCTCAGCAACCTAGTATTTCTGAGACAAGATCAGGCCAAAATATAGATTGTAGTGGGTTTGATACTGGCTATTTCAGTGAGGATCACAAGAAAGTATATGTTGTACCAAATCAACCACACTTCATCTGCTTACTACCATATAATTTAAGAAAGGCAAGCAGGAAATAGCCTGCAATAATACAAATGGACAAATGCCTTTGCTGAAAGGCAACTGAAAGCCATCACACAAAACAAGACCATGTAATGCTCTGAACACACACAAAGACATTTACAGGAACATTTATACATATACTAACTTTTTATGAGGATGGGATATGTCCTTTTATTTAAAAAAAACTGCCAAGGGTGTTTCTCACCCTGATTTGTAGCAGTGCTAAAACAAATACGTAGAGACATAGTACCCAAAGTATCCTGATGTGATTTGTCTGGACTGGGTCAGATTGGTTTTTAGCCCTGAGGCATTACAGAAAGCTCTGAAGTTTCCTGCATTGCAAATTGCATGTTAGGCAAAGTTGATAGAAATGCAAATTTTGAATGCTCATGTTTCAATCCCCTTTATGTCCCATTCAGTCAAGAGACTCTTCTAAAAAGCCTAAAGAAAATGGAGGGGATTATTATTTATTTATTTATTTAATAGAGTCAGGGAGATAGTACTTCACTATACACATATGTCAACCAATACAGTTTTTCTCCTTAGAATTATCCAGCCTTCTGCAATTCGGTAACCCCTCCAGAAGTTTCAAATTTCAGTTCACAGAATTCCCAAGTGGGAATTATGGCAGTTCGGTCCAAAACATCTAAAAGGCATTAGATTAATGTCCTTTGCCTCAGATTCATTTACCATCTGACCAATTGAAATCTGTGTCAATGAATGGAACTAGGTACTCCATCCACTTGTCTGTGCTACTTGCCATAGTGTATCAATAAGCAGCATTTAATCAGTTCATAGGTTTTGCAGATTTTGATATTGTTCACACACGCTATTCCATTTTGGGAATTGTATATTTTAATTTTATTTGAACTGCTCTATGATTAATAAATTTAACTAAACTGAGCTCTATCTGGGATGTGATGATACATTGACCTCAGCCTCTCAAAATGTTATTAAGTGTGGCTCTTGGTCGGGAAAAGTTTGCTTATTATGGTAGGAATACCAATACAAAATAAATACAAATAACATTTTAGAAGCTATTTTGAAAAAAAAACACCAATAAAATTATAAAAAACGTTTCCACTAACCTATGGACCATACTATGCAACTCTCCCCTGAGTTTAAAGAAAAACACTCCTCTGGCATCTGGAGCAGTTTAGCATCAGGAAAGAAGAGGACTGGAGACACTGTTCCCTATTTTAACACTGCCTGCCTTCAACATCTGTCTTTACTTGGTTATACACAAATACCTACTTGCAGTTGGTTGCTATGCTCAGCCTTACAGCACTGATTGGAGCTTTGGTGGCTCAAGTGGTAAGAACACAGTACTGCAGATCAGCAGTTTGGCTGATCGAATCCCACCAGCTCCAAGGTTGACTCAGCCTTCCATCCTTCTGAGGTAGGTAAAATGAGAACCCAGATTGTTGGGGGCAATATGCTGATTCTGTAAACTGCTTAGAGAGGGTTGCGAGCCCTGATAGGCGGTATATAAATACAGTGCTATAGTGCTATTATTAATCAGATTGGCGAAAATAAACAAAGGATGGCAGAGTTTCCAAATGAGTACTTGACAGGGACATGTCCAACTGGGAGTGGGGGAATGCTTGCTTGAAGGGCAAGTTTTTAAATCCCCTGTAAAAAAAAATTAGTATGCCCAGACCTGGGTCTGAAAGAATTGCTCAGGTTCCAAAATGAATGCCTTGCTTTAAAAAAAAAAATGGTTGCCTTATGATAAATGATAAATGGTTACCTTGAACTGTTTCATCCAGTTAAAAGTCATGATGACAGTTTCAATAATATATAGCTTAGAGTGCTTGTAGCTTTGACCCAATTGAAAGGGAGATCCTTCAACTGCAGTTAACTGCTGAAGGCAACTTGCAAGGAAATAAAACACTCCAGTCCAAATAGCATTTTGGAAATGGATCACAGAAGTGTGCCCTGAGATTGCTGGAAATTAATAGAGGGTGATGTTGTCCATTTTGGCCCTCTGGAAAAGATTCCCTGCCTATTCTGGTAACAGAGAAACTGGATAGTAGCTACTATTCCAATGAAATCACTCTACCAGTGGTCCAAGCACCATAGAACACAAAGCACCATACATCATGCAAGAACAACTGGGTTAAAGCTCTATCATTTTGGAAGTACAGAATCCTATCTACTTTTCTCATGAAATGATTAGTATCTCCCAAGTCCTCATGGCATTAGCTTCCCTCCCTTTTAACTAGGTAGGCAGCAGTTGCCATAACAGGAGCACTGCTACCAGAGTTTTGAGGTATATTTCGCATTTCTGGGCATTGTCTGTGGACTTTGTAATAGAGAACTTGCTTATTTTTCTCCAGCATTTTTTCTTGGAGGTCTCAATATGAAAACAAGTCTGCTGCTTAGGTTTTGGTTCCCATAAGAGAATCAATTGGGAAGAACACATTTGACTACAAGAGTTTTTCTCTTGTTTTCTCTCATTGAGTTTTATTTGGGTATGAATTTAGCCCTTGGCTCCATCAATTGGTATCTTATCCATTAACATTCTCATTGACAAATTCAGTGTGTTCTTACAAACAGGTTTAATAAGTTACAGAAATCCTTGGAATCTAAATGAACAAAAGTGAGAGATTTGTTTGGGTTCCAGTAGTTTGATTCCAGGGCTCAAAGAATCTATTGAAAAAAATATACAAGAAAACTCTCCTTCAACTATGAACAGATTACAAAGAAACTCAGGCAAATATTACCAGTAATCTAGAGTAGAATTTAGAAAAGTTGGGGTAGAGCAACGGAAGATTCACTGGGCTTTGGATAGCACTTTTCATCCCCAATTTTCAAGAGAACAAATGGAGTGTTTTTAGACAGTTTACTAACATGTATGCAGATTAAAAATCTTCCTTCTGCACTGGGAAATCTCTAGCCCACAGAAGTAGTGATGGCTGCATGTTTCCTGGAACTATGTTATTCCTTATCTCATCTTTACCTTTGAGGTTACGGCAGCAGCAAATGTTACTTTGTGTATCTACATAAACCTGTGTGTATGTGTGTGTGTGTGTGTTCTGTCTC
>JANHJO010002035.1:211335-222187 GCA_032468235.1 Pseudoxyrhopus heterurus | reverse complement strand
TCTACTTGCATTTTTACATGCTTTCGAACTGCTAGGTTGGCAGAAGCTGGGACAAGTAACTAGGGATTCGAACCGCTAAACTGCCGACCTTTCTGATCGACAAGCTCAGCGTCTTACCCACTGAGCCACCACGTCCCAGCCATAAATGTGATAGGGGCTATTAATATTGCTAACGTGAATTGGATTAATATGAATACTTAGAATTAATTTTGTTTATATATATCAGAGAACTGTTTATATTGAATAAGAAAGACAGAGAGGAAGATAGAGATAAAGATGAAGAGTTAGGTGCTTTTTGCTTATGTATGTTTAAATAAGATAATGAGGATTACTTAAATTTGAGAAATGTGATAGAAATTAATGACATTGTTATGATATATTGGATTAATATGAATGATGCACAGGGCCAACTCTATTCACACACAAGAAAAATATATTTTAAAAAAGTTACTCTCGCTAACCCTAATAAGGCACCAAAGGGAAACAACTTCCAGAAATTGTTACTGGGAAAACAAGTTCATGTTCTTGTTAGGCATCAAGACTGACTCAAAGGCACACAAGCACACAAAACTGCATAATGCTACCAAAAGTAGCAACCTTTTTTAAATAGGACACCCAGGCTGATTTTATACAGACTGTCATCACTAAACTCTCCATAACAAGCTCAAATGTACATTAATGTACTATTTATCTCATTTGTAATCTTGTTTAGGACCCAAATAAGTTCCTGGTTTGCTGGGCATTAGCATGGTGGCCTCCAGATATACATAGAAATCTGTAGCTCACTGAAAGATCATTGCATCATCTGGCATGCAGGACTTTGTTTCTAGGAATTTTCTATGGGCTTTCTAGATATACAGATTCTAAGAGTTAGGGCTAGGTTCAGGGCTAATAGTGTATGTGGCTCCGAATCACAATCATAGTCATAATTTAAACTTGCATGCCACCCGATTCAACACAACTCTGAGTGGCAGAGTTATGTCTGGAAGGTCCAATTTAGTACCCTTCCAAGCAGTGGTGGGATTCAATTTTTTTTACTACTGTTTCTGTGGGTGTGGCTTGCTGGGCGTGGCTATGCGGTCGGCCAATCAGAGGTGGTATTTGCCATGGTCAGCCAATCAGAGGTGGTATTTGCCGGTTCTCCGAATCATCGCTACCGGTTCTCCAGAACCTGTTGGAACTGGCTGAACAGCACCTCTGCTTCCAAGGATTTTTAAGGAACTAATATGCACAAATTGGTCAGATTAGTTCTTTTGTCTTCTTCTAGCCATGCTTCATGCATCTCTTTTGGTGCTTCAGCTTCTGGAGCAACTTAGAAAACCAAAATGCACAAGGATAGACCATAAGGAGGCAATGCAGTCCAAGACTTCTGACATTCACTATTCCAAGTTATGATTAAGACCTTGACCAAACTGCCCACCAATAAAACCCTCCACTTCTTTTTGAACCTCTGGAATCCATAAGTTGGGGCCAATATATGAGGCCCCAACTGCCTGAGGCGCCAAAAGGCAATTATAGGAAATTGAAGCCTTTTGATAAAAAAAAATATGTCCACATCCAGGCCCTAGTTTCAACCTTTACTGTGCTGAGGCTAAGCAGGATGGTTTATTTAGAACTCAACACTGTACGGGAAATACTTTCCTTAGCAACTTTGGCCTAATTGGTCTCAGGTAGAGGAGTCTTTCTTCTTTACTTAATTCCATTCCATAGAAAATAATATAATTACATAAATTGTTGAGTTGGAAGGAGCCAAAAGGACAATCAACTTTAACCCTTTGCAATATACAAGAAAACCAATTCAACCATCTGCCAGCTTCTTAGAAATAGCAATAGCACTGTATTTTATATACCGCCTATCATGGCTTGTAACCCTCTCTAAGCGGTTTACAATGTCAGCATATTGCCCCCAACAATCTGGGTACTCATTTTACCGACCTCAGAAGGATGGAAGGCTGAGTCAGCCTTGGAGCTGGTGGGATTCGATCAGCCAAACTGCTGATCTGCAGTAGTCTGTTCTAACCACTTGAGCTACTGCAGCTCCCTGAAGAAAGCTTCAGCAATGGAGAACTCGCAGCTTCTATAGGTTGAAATAGGTCCCAGATTGTTGGGGCAAAGTGCTGACTCTGTAAGCTGCTTAGAGAGGATTGTAAAGCACTGTGAAGTGGTATATAAATGCTATTGCTATTGCCTGTTTCCCCTAAACAAATAATGAGCTGTTGCTAATTCTACAAAATTGTGTCATGCCTGATTGAAGTATGGAACAAATTTAATTTATATTCAAAGGAGCTGGAAAATATAAACATGCCCAAAATTGGTCTTGCCTAGATTTCCATTCTAAGAATGCACCAGGACTTTTTTCCTCATCTTCTGGATCCATTTCTGGGTTTTTTTTTCTTATTATTACAGAATTCATACATTCAAAAAGAGGCTGGCTTCACACTTGCTCATTAATGGACCGAGGCAGCTTCAGTAAAAGTAGTGTTGTGCAAATGTCATGCAAATTCTAGTTGTCAAGCACAGAATTGTCTGTCTTACAATAAGATGGTAGCTGTCAAGTTGAATCTTTCACAGATGCTAAAAAGCAGTGATGGGGAATCAGAAAATTAAACTGTTTTTCAGAAACTGATTTGATAAAAGACTATTATATTTTATTATTTATTTTATTTTTTCCACATAATCTTGAAGCAAGGACCTGCGAAATAAGATTAACTGACATCCTTTCAAAAAATAAAAGAGTAGAGTTGCATAATAAACAGGGTTGAAGCAATTAAAAACAAGCTCGCCTACCACATTCAGTTAGTCCATTTTGAAAGAAAAGAATAATTTCAATTTTGATTTGGGAAGGGAGAATGCAAGAGAAGCATACTATGAAGAGGTAGAAGATTAATTTTTTTGGTAAAAAAATAAAAAGCTTTCCCTCTAGAATGTGACCTACTGTACAGATAATACAATCTAGTCTAATGAAGAGAAGGACTAGGAGTGATTTTATAGCAGTCTTCCAGTACTTGAGCAGCTGTCCTAAAGGGGCTTTTCCCAAAAGCACCTAGACTTTCTTGTTTTTTCCTTAAAAACATTTTGCTTCTTATCCAAGAAGTTTCTTCAGTTCTGAACTGAAAAGCTTCTTGGATGAGAAGTGAAATGTTTTCAAAGAAAAAAACAAGACAGTCCAGTTGCTTTTTGTAAAAGCATTTTTGGGACAATTATGATCTGGATTATTGAGAATCTCCATAGACATTGAAGGACTGTCATTGACATTGACATTAAAGAATGGGGTCGACCTATTCACCAAACCACTGAGGGCAGGACAAGAGGTAATGGGGGAAGATCATTCAAGAGAGATCCAACTTAGAACTAAAAAGAAATTTCTGGACAATAAGAACAATTAATCAGGGGAACAGCTTATCTCTTGAGGTAAGTGGGTGTTCCATCACTGGTGGTTTTCAAAAAGAGAATAGGCAATCATTTCTCTGGAATTGTATAGGATTTCCTGCTTGAGCAGAGGGTTGGATTAGAAGAACTCCAACTCTGTTATTCTATGTTCTATTTCTGCAGATGGAAAACAAACCTATTGGAAATAACTATAGTGATATAATTGCTAGGGGGATACTGAGAGATAGTTCCAGGAGACTGTGTCCTTGTTTGGCGAGATGATTTGAGCAGAATCTTTAGTCAGTTGAAGAGGTAGCCAAGATTCTGACCAGTGCTGCATTATTATAGTCTTTAGAAGTGAAAGGGGTCCTATGGCTGTAGATTCATTACTCATATTTTTAAATTGTCTCTGAGATGAGGAGATAAGAGTTGTTCCTCATTTATTTTTCTGTCTTGTTAGTTTTATGGGTTCTAGTAATGTTGCTGGGGCTGGTCCAGGTTCTTTTCTTGCCTTTGGGTTGCATTTGGGACTGTCAGATAAAGGCAGAAGTGGTAAGGCCTGTTGTAAACTAGGATGCTGCTAGTGGGTTGCCATCATGGCTCCTCCCATACCCTCTCAGTCCCTCCCCCCCAGTCTTCTGTATCAGTTTTTGGCAATGTCTCTCTTGGAATAGTCGACAATTTATTCCTGTTCGGAGGTTGTCTTGAAAAGATGTTAAGAAACCTCTGAAAATGCAGGGTTTATTTTGTAACAGAAACTTTTCTGCTGGCAATACTTTCAACCCAAGGTTTAAAGATACAGAGCTTTCCTGGGCATATGGTTAACCCCAAGATGCTCCTCTCTCACAGAAAATAATTACACTAAACTATTGAAACAAATCAGAGTAGACTTGGACAACTGAAAAAATTTACAGCTATCATTATTGGGAAGAATTTCGGCAATCAAGATGACCATATTACCAAAAATACTTTACCTATTTCAAACTATCCCAATACAATTGGATAACAATTTTTTTAAAGAACTAGATAGTCTGACTCAAAAATTTATATGGCAAAATAAAAAGCCAAGAATTAAAAAAAGTGGCTTCAGGATACAAAAGAGAGAGGAGGAATGGGGCTACCAGAATGGGAGATTTACTATCAGGCAGCAGCCCTCCCGTGGATTAAGGAATGGATGACTCTAAGGAATAAGAGAATTCTTACTTTAGAAGGTCACGATCTACAATCCGGTTGACCTACTGTTGATTCTGAAAGCAAAAGAAGAAATCTGAAAGCTTTTACAATAAATCTTGCAAGGTTCATTGAACAAGAGTATCAACGGTATCCTAATGTAACTCTTTTAGGATTAATGTAACTCTTTTAGGATTAAAATAGGATATATAAAATGTAACTCTTTTAGGATTAAAATAGGATATATAAAATAATAATAACCTAAAGTTAAATGATTAATAGACAATTATTTGATTCTAATTTTTATCTGTGATGGAAAAAATATCTGAAAGGTCTTTAGTTTGATTCCTTTGAATTGGCAGAATTCCACAATCCTCCTAACCATCCAGAACAGATGTTTATCCAGCCTGCTTTCATTAATATTAGCTGATATCCCTCATTTCAAGACAACTAGCTGGTGAGGCGTATTTTTGATTATCAAAAATGCAGCTGTAACTAAATAGTACAAGTGAACACATTTTAAGCAGGGGACAGAGGAGTGTGGAACTTTCAGTGGCTATGAGGAACACACACTGGAGAGGCACAAGTGTGCAACAGGTGGGATGATAATATAATGAGGGGTAAGGTTATGATTTCCATTTTTCTTAAATTTTTATTTGCTTTTCCAATGGGTTACGCTAGTTTCACACTTTCGCTACAGTTTTTTGGTGATCTCTACCATTGCCCTCAAACTGATGGAAAATTATGCTGCAATTGCAGTGCAGTTTTTGACAATTGCACTGCAGAATCATGGCAATACACCCAGATATGGCACTTCAGCTGCAGGTTGCCCATTTGCATTTTAAAATATGGGTTTTTTTTTTAATTAGCAGCTATGAATAAATTGGGAACATATTCTTGAAGCAGATGCGGAAGCCAAGTCCTAAGGTTGTACTCTGACTCTACTGAGATATCGCACAAAGACCTGATAGGGATTAGGAAGATGCTGACTGCCAACAGTTTGTATCATGAGTGGTTTGGAGGGTGTCTCTACTTGCCCTATCTCTTCAATCAAAAGCTGAAGATCCTTTCTTATCTTAGTTTTCTGATAGAGCATAACTCTAAAATTAGAGACAAATACAGCTGTCAGAACAAAGAGCTCAAGCTATGATGGATGGCTGCTGAGATGGCTTTGGCTTCTTGTTATCTCTCACTCTGCCTTGGCACTCAACAAGGGAATGATGCAGTGGATTGCTATCAGCCATGGAAACAGAGAGCAACAGTAGCATCCACCCTGATCCACCCTGATCTAAATAGTTTGCTTGCAAAATCACAACACATAAATGAACTTTCAAGCTATACTGTATAGTCTGTTACTGATGAGCTCAAGCAGCATATGAATGGCATTTCATAAAAGACACAACTATAAAAAAAATCCCAACAGTAAAGATTTCTAGTAGTATCTTTACTCTTTTCTCTAGTAGAATCTTTACTCAGATTTTCATGTGCTGCGGTTCTGCTCCAATCTCTTTAACCTTTTTTAAAGTGTCATCCTCTTTCTTTTTCTTTTCCGATCTTATTTCTTCTCAAAGAAAATGTCATTAAAAGCTACTAATAATGCAAAACAGTAAAATATAGTAACATCTTGATCTTTCCACCTGTATGTTGATCACTCTATGGCATTCAGTACCGATCAATAAAATAAAAATATATCCCATTACCAATAGTATTGACAACCCAAGCATTTATATAAAACTATCAAAACATGCCTCTGCTGACAGGTTGAGTAGACATTGCTTGGTATTTTGATGAAATCTGAGTACAATCATTCCATCTATCTATCTATCTATATAAATGGATGTGTGTGTTTATGTTTCAGCATAATTCTGGAATGGCTTGAGCAATTTCAATCAAACTTGGTACACAGATGACTGGAAACAAATACTGTGGGGTTAAGACACGCGTAACTCCAGGTGTGTGTTCCGTGAAGATACAACCTACAGTGCAGTGGAGTTGCCATGGTAATGGCTTCACAGTACTCCACAAGGGGGCGTTTGTAACGGGGCCTGCCTGCACCACTACGAGACTGACACAATGTACGTCACGCAGATCACATACAAGACAACATTTCTTGATGCTTCTGGGGGCATGGGGAAAACATTTTTAACTAATTTCATTGTTGCTGAAATCAGGGCTCAGGGAGAAGTTGCTCTTGACATTGCCTCTTCAGGGATTGCGAAGACATTAATGGAAGGAAGGAGGACAGCCCATTCCACACTTATGTTTTTTGTGACATCGCCATTCCTATCTAATACAGGATTGGGATAAATAAATACCCAAGCAACGCCAGGTTATTGTCTAGTGTTTATATAAAACTAAAGGCTTAACCTTCTTTCAAGTGTTTACTAAATGCTCGAGGTAGGCAGTTGTAAGAAAATACAGAAGCAAGAATTATAACTCAGGTTTTCTAGTTCTAATAAGACATGGTTTTGCTCTTGTTCTAGACTAGCCAGGGAAAAACTAAAACGTTTAGAAGTAGAAATACTCATTTTGAATATCTCAAAATGAAAGGAAGTAGAAAATCAGAAGAGTCTAAATATTACAGAAATATTGAAGAATATTTCTTAAAGAATAGAACCCATCTGCAAACACTTCAAAGCAAAAGTAATAAACAGGGTAGATCAGGATAGATCAAATCTTTCTGAAGAATTAGCTATAACGTTTCCTTTCTCTTTCCCTTTGCCAATGAAATTCCTTCCCTATGCTTTGGTGTTGGCGTACCCTGTCTATGCCCACCACCTGCATCACCCAAGATGGCTGGACTATAATGCAGGCTGTACCCAAGCAAGACTCCTTTGTGGAACATTACTGAGTGGCAGCACAGCAGGAGAAGTGTGCAACTGGAGAGTGTGCCTCTTGGGCTATCAGACGTCTCATATATGGGAGTCGTGACATCCTGGACACCTTCCAGCTTGGGAAATTACCTTCTGCCTCCCTGAATACCCCCTGCAGTTTAAATTAGAAGCAGCCTTCTTCCCTCTGTCTCTTCCAACTGCTCCATAGGGTTTTTGTGATCTGTAAAACAGCTGCTGTCAAAAGTAGGAAGAGTAGTGAGCTGCTGGCAGTGTGGGACAGCAAAGACTTAAATGAGTCACACACACCTGCTGACTTGTCAGCAGCATTGTCCATATCTTCTTTGTGATGGATCCTTTCCATGTATTTACCAGAATATTGACATGTCTTGTAAATACAGTTATGTCATCTCTATTAATAATCATAATCTTAATGGAAGCACATTTTCTAACAAATTTTATTATAGATAGCCCTCACTTACCGACTGCTGATTCAGTGACCATGCATAGGTGAAAAAGGAGATTTATGATGAGTCCCCAGAGTTCCAGACATTACACCATCCCCACACTCATGGGACCCATCGACTACATTCACTGCCAGCTTCCGACAAGCCCAGTCAATGGGGAAGCCATAGGAAATCCCAAGTCCCAGTCACATGATGTGTTTAATGACTATGGATAGTTCGCTTCACAACAGCACTTGACTTACATTATCAGTTTATCAGTTCTATTCCAGGGGAAGGTTCCTGCTACAGAGAATACCCATCATCACCCTGCTTTGGCAGGTGAGGATCCTCAGAGGTGCTCCCTAGTTGTTTAGGTAAGATTGGCAGAAACTACTGGGGAAGGCCATCCCTACGGTATCCAGGTCCTGAGCCATTTAGAGCTTTATGGGGAGTGACCAATACCTTGAATTGCACCAGGAAACCTAGAGGTAAGAGTAATTTCCACAGCAGAAATATAATGTGGGAGTACTGTGACTGCTCACTGAGCATGTGTGCCACAGCATTCCGGATGTCCTGAAGTTTCTAGTTGGTCTTTAAAAGCAACCCATATAGAGCAAATTATAGTAATCTAACAGAGATTAGCAGCCATTTTTGTTGCACCCTGCTCCAGGAAAGCCACAGCATGTGCACCATCCAAAACTGTGGAAAAGCCATCCTGGCAATGGTTTCTATTTGCTCTTCAAGAGTACTATTTGATTTACAATCTGTTTGTGGGCTTCCAAGAGACAAACAGATTGTTTGGTTACTGGTTGGTTACTGAAAGGAAAGCAATGCCCCTTGGCCTGGCCCAACATGGCCCTTCTATGCTCTTGGTTCAATAACCTGTTGTTGTATTAGTGGAAGGAAGTTTCATTGACAAAGCTTTGCTAACCTCCACATCAACAAGGTAAAGTTTGTCAGGTTACTAAATCTAAAAATTCTGCTTTTTCCTTTTTTAAAATTTCCGTTATTAGTCGTTAAGACATGTCAAAAATTCTCAGTGTTTCTCCATTTTAATAAGCTTTTCTTCTCCCCTTTTAAACCTAATTAGATTTATAAAAAATCAGAATGACACTTTTTTCATATCCATACTGATATTACCAATGAAAATGCTGTCATGGAAATGCCAACATTTCCCCAGTCGTATGTCATATTCCATCTGGGTGCAAGAAAACAGAGATATAGAAAACCTGTGTGAGGTTACTGATACCATAATGGCAAAGCAAATACCCTGCAGGCTTTCTCCTGAAGTTCTGAAGCTTGTGATGGATAAATTCATGTAGGTTAAATAGCTTTTAGCTAAACCTACACACAGCATTTGGGGACTGTCATTTCTTTATGCCAGAATAAGCCATATGCAAAAGATTAAAAACATACCTCGGTCTGACACAGCAGACTATCCAACAGATTCTTATGAACTGTGAGGTGCATTCAGTTGAATTATCTTTGGGACAAACAATTCTCTGGGTAGAATGCTATAATTAACTCATTTTCCCTGAGAGACAGCCTCCTCCTAGAGCCTATTTGTCAAGAGAGCCTCTTAACTCTCTTATTGTTTTGGATAGTGAAAAAAGGGAAAAAATAACAAATGAATCTTACCAAATATTTTATGTATTTTCTAAGCTAGTGTTTTACAAATTATTATTCTATTCCCAATCCTCTGAATTTTTATTATTGGAAAAACAAAACTGATGTGCATTTTTCACTCTTACTCTCTCCTTTACTTTCTACATATTTTCTCAACTTTCAGGACAATTGAGAAGCCTCCTCAAGGTAATCATAACAAGACACTAAGATTAACTCAAAGAATAGGAAAGGACCTTTATGTGAATATTTTCTGCAGTAAAAAAAAAGATCTCCTTTAATACGTGTATGTGTTGAAGTATATTAAAGAAATGGAAGGAAAATCTAGTTAGAATGAGGGCACTACTTTTCATACTTAAATCTTACTGGTAGCATATTATAATAAGATCATCCATCAAGATCCAGTTCCTGATTTCGGATAGGCTATGATTGTGAAGAAGAGAAAAAGAAAGAGAGCCATAGAAATTGGAAGAAAAAATGGCACTGAAGAAACAGCACATTAGAGCTGCATTGGGTGTGGATAACACAAAAACAACCACTACAACAAATGAGCATTCTTGTCAATGTTTTCTTTAGGATGGAGGAGAGAGAAAAGATTTTAATCCTCCTAAAAGTGCCTTGTTTGGCTCGCTAATGAAGGCAAATTTTTAGTATGACTCTAAAATTAGAGTTTCCCCCCCAGCTTTTCCAGTTGACCAGAGTTTGAGATAGGCATGTGCTTCCTAGGAAATGGTTAATAATGGTAGTTTGCAGGTTTCTTAGAATTTGGAGCTCAAGGTTTTTTTTTTTCATGAAATCTAGAAATGCTGTTATTTTCTTGAAAGAATGTACTGAATATTGATGGACTGAAAGGAGAATCAATGACATAGAAAACCTTCCTGTTCTGTGATGCGTAAGTTGGTGAATGCAACAAACATATGGGGGGGGGGTTATTCCCCCACCCACCAAGTCCTACTATAACCAGCCCTTCCTTGAGGCCATTGGAGAACCACTATTCTTTATAGTCAAATAGTCTGCTCTGCCTAATAAATTCATACTATAAAGCAGGAGTCACCAACCTTTCGGACTTCAGGGACCACTAAATTCATAATTTTAAATCCCCCAGACCACTAATATGACCTGCCCGATGACCGGCTGGGTGGGTGTGGCTAGGTGGTAATGTGAGTGGGTGGGCGTGGCCAACTCAATGTCACTCACGTTGAGGGACGCCTCGCCGGCCTCTACATAGGCTTTCCAAGCAGAGGGAAGACCTGCGGGAGTCCGAGGCCGGATACCAGCATCTGGAGGCTCAGCAGGCTGAGATGGTTAGCCAGTTCCAGCCCACGTGGCAGAGGAACGAGGCCCTCCAGCTAGTCACCACCAGCTACACTTCCCTCCAGCCGTCGCCCAAAGCCCCGCCCCCGTAGGCTGTCG
>JANHJO010002035.1:178986-189832 GCA_032468235.1 Pseudoxyrhopus heterurus | reverse complement strand
GCTGGAGAATTCTGGGAGCTGAAGTCCACAAATCTTAAAGTTGCCAAGTTTGGGGACCCCTGCCTCAGCCTATCAACTAAAGCTTTGTAAGACTACTTTCAAACCATAGATAATATTAGTTAGAGTAGGGTCACTTTCAAGTCAGGTTCAGTCATGCCTTCATGGGCACATCCAGATAGTTTTCTTGGAACGATGCAAAAGTGTTTTGGCATTGTCTTCTTTGTGATAATTCTCCAAGTTCTCCATCCAACCTGCAGTCCTAATGCCATCTAACAGAATGCTATGCAAATACTAATCGGGCTTGACCTTACTTAGTTTCTAGATTTAGGTCTACCAGGTGCCTGCTGAAACAGTAGTAGGTTAGATGGACAGCAGATACAAACAAACCTCCTTATTCTACAAGAACAGAAATGATGTACCATTAACCAAGCTTCCAAAGGCAGAATCAATCCCAGAACATAAACTTACCTGATTCCTCTGCTTATGCTTATGCCTGTAATTGTGCCATGCATTTTCACAAGCACTTTTAGTTTTCAGTGGTCTAAAGTTCTCCTATACTGTAGCCATATTTCATTGTCTGTTACAGCAATAACTTTTTCTTGGCCTAAGAGTTTCAAAAGTTTCACAGCTTTAACACAAATACTCATTAAGACATTCCTTTAAAGCTATCTGGACCCAGTTTCCCCTTTGAATATGAGCTTTTATCTTCTAGTTCAGTACAACATACACCTGCATGGCTAGGCCATGAACTCCACTAGCGTGTGAATCCAAGGCTAATTGCTTTCTTGTGGATGTTGACATGCATTTTTCGTATGGTTGCTCTGCTATTGTGTCCAAGTGACAGCGACATACACTGGCCCAGAAACTTACCATAGAATTTCAATCTCACCTTTTTGCTCCCCCAGCATTGTGATTTCTCTGAGCTGCTTCACTTCCATTTCATGTGTGTTACTATGCGTCATGGGGCAGAAAGGTCACGGGTTTGAATTCTAGGAAGAGACTATGGCACTTGCTTCTTTCTTTCTTTCGTTTTTTCTCTGTTGTGACCTAGACAGCTCATCCCTTTCTCTGGAATAAACTCACAACTCACACTTTATAGAAACATTTCCATTTATACCCTGTACATTTTTTAAAGGGGATAGATTTTTACTACAGTTTCTATTGTTGTTGTTAGGCCATTTTATGTTCTTATGTCATTCACAATGCCAGTGGGCTTTATCACTGATTGGGACTCTTTGTCTTTCACCGCTTGCAGCTTCTCCATTTTTCCCTACATGTTTAGTGTTTTCAGTTGTAGTCTCTTGTGTTGTTGCTTGACACAGACATAATATATCTCCATGGCTTGGTTTTGTTTTAGGAGATTTGTATGTCACATGTAAATACAACAGAATGCACACTTATTCTTTGATCTAGGAAACATTTATTGCATTATTTTTGACCCAATTTCGGAGAAAATCCCAGTTCAAATCATAGCTAAGATATGAACTTACTGTAAAACAAGTGGCCAGTGTGATGGTAGGAACCATGTTTGCATTCTCTCCCTTCCCCCCCCCTCTCACACACAGCATCTACTGGGAGGATGGGTTGTCAGGAAAAAATTGTTCACAATTTTATAATCATATCCCATCAGGGCAGCAGTTCCAACATGAGTTTGTTGGGTAGATGCTCCAAATCAGACCTGCTACATTAGATAGTCCCATTCAAGGGCTGAAAAGGATGGGTTAATATTGAATGTGTAACTTTTTCTCCTCCAAGATATCAGACCAGAAATTTTCCATAGCCCTTCAGCTCTGACAAACAGTATGGTCAAATATGATACATTGAACATTGTAGTTAAATATGGATTTTATGATGAGTCTTCCATTTCCAATCTCAGCATCACCCTGGCTCCAATAGTATAGGCTACTAACCACTATAAATTCAATGTGAATATCCTTACCATTTTTATAAAAAGATTCTCCAAGAAAAGTTCTAGAGGAGTAGGCACATTACTGATTTTGCTATGCCCCCATTCCCCATGCATATTTACATTTGAAAAAGAGGAATAATAGGAACAAAAACTGACTTATCATCAAGAGTAAGGCCAAGAACTTCTGGCAGAATTGACCTCCAGTACCCTAAGACTGTATTTTTGGACTAAATTTTATAATTACAAGCCAGAGTAGCCCACCAAAAGCAGTGAGGATAATGGAATGAGAAACAAAGAACAGAGAACACCAGACTTCAGTGAAGAGTACTTTAGTTTATTTGGTACTCTAAATCCAGCTTTTAAAATGATTAGGTCTGGATAGAGACTAGGACATTTTCTGAATAAAATCCCTGTGTCACTCACTAAAACAATCTATCATGCAGGAGTAGCAACATTCTTCCCAGGTCTCTTCTTGTTCTGAACCTAAGCCTTACAATTACTGAGCTACCCAAATTTCTCAATGGAGTTCAGCAGGAGAGTTTTAAGAGAGGATCCCACTTCCCCCTCTAAGTTTAGAGTTTTATTTGGCCAATTTAAGAACATTTTAAAAAGGCTTTCTATTGATGATACCCTAAGATGATACCCTAAAAGTAGGTATCATTGCTTGTGATAGGTCTGTTTTCCTGCCAGAAAAAACAACACTGGGATATATTTGCAGCTAATACAACCTAGAAGAAAAAGTTGAAGGACTGAAACAGTAAATTTCTGTTGATAAGAAATGATGAAAATTATGTAATTCAAAGAAAGGAGGCTCTAGAATAGGAACAGATAACAGAACAGATAAGGAAGACGGACAGAGGGACAAGCACGGTGGATGAGAATAACAATCCAGAAGCAACAGATGTAAAATATATGTCAGAAAGAGATTTCAGGCATTCACAAGTAAAAGAGGTTCTGAGCACTCGGGGAGAAAAAAAGGTACAGTCGTGTCAAACTGGCGGCCCGTGGGCCGAATGCATCATGCGCAGGCCATGCCCACCTCAGCTCCACAAATGGGGAAAATGTCGCAAAAGTCACATGATGGCAACGTGATGCGGCAAGTTTTACATCTGTGAAGTAGAAGAAGTGTGTGAAAGATGTGAATTCCTGAAGGTGCAAAAGATGCAACTGTGCTCTTTAAGAGAATAAAGTGAAGACTTACAACAGTGGGTAATTCACTGCTACAGAAACAGAAGTCTGTCAAGTAAATTCATAAATATGTGAAGTCTGAAAGAGCAGAGATCAAAGATAAGACAAAAAAAATCACAAGATTCATCAATAATCCTAATATATTGTATATGGGGACAAATGATCCTACAAAAAATAGCTAAAGCCATACCATATCCCACTTAGTTTCTTTTTTTTATAAAGCGCAATGGTAACTAGGCAGAGACCAAGCTTTAGTATAAAAATACTTCACAAAATATAATGGTTAAAGTACAAAATACACTTGCTAAAACCCGAGATTTCTTATTTGTGCCACCTTTAACCTTATCCTTTAGTATATCTAAGGTTTTTTTTCCTAATTTCAATTTTGATCCACCAAAGTAGGCTTCTGTTTTTAACCTTGAAGATTTTTTTTCCCTACATCCTTCTCTGCCCAAGCACCAGGTTCTTGACTTTACTCCCTCCCCCACCCGTTCTGTTCTCTAATTATTTATCTCCATTATCCCTTTCCTCATCCTTTTATTGTTTTCCAGCTCAGCTCTTAACTTTTATTGCTTTTCCTACCTCTTTTTTTCCTCTCTCCTCTTTTTACTTGAATGTGTGGAGGGTGAAACTGCAGTTTTCCCCATAGATATCATAGATTAAAGATTCTGCTCCCTTGTGTCATTCCACATGGTAGGTCAATGTGCATAAATGTGCTGTCCACATCATTCACAGATATGTCATGTCTCTCTACTGTGTTTCCTCGCATGAATTTTTAGATTGCTCAAAGTTGCATATTGCAGTTTACAAGCATCCCATGTGGCTTTTCACTTCATCTGACAAGTTGGGCGATTCTGAAAGCTGGATAAACTTGTATTCTTTGTCTGTGCAACCCTGATCAGCTAATCAGTAAGCAAAACAAAGAACAAGTTTTAAAAGAGCAATAGACCTTGCACTCCTCGGTTTTGCCTGCGCAAGTCCAAAATCATGAATGGCAAAGCCAGGGAGTAGGGAGCATGGGTTGTAGAATTCTTTCAAATTCAGCAACTGCACAAACATCCTTATCAGTGGTTTTGCAAAACTATATAGAGTTTTCTAACAGCACTAAATTCATGAGGGTATGGGTTTTGAAAGATCCAGATTCTCCCACTTTACTCCACATGTCCACAGCCATTGATTAGTTGATTGATCAGGTAACTGCTCTCAAAGGTCAATTTTGTATACTGGTTAGGCTGCTGGTCTAGAAACTAGACCACAAGTTTTCGTCCTCCACTTGGGATGCAGTTGGGCTGCATGACTTTGGGCCAATCTCTGTCGATGTAACCCATCTTCTGAGATTGTTAGTTTAGGGGAAACAAGAAATGGAAGCATTGTGCAGAGTTGTTCAGAATAAAGGTGAGAGATAAATCAAATAATCCATTTTTTGAAAAAATATTTCAAACCAGATACTACCTGAAACTTATTAGAAAGGTGATCTGAAATTAATGGGAAATACCAGGTGTGGTGGCTGAGCCCAACTAGACTCTCCCGGTGCTCCAAATAGAATGACTCAGGAAGGAAGTGGCCTAGGGCCAGAGAAGAGGCTATGTCCTTTCACCACCTTGATTCTGGGATGGACCCACCCCCTCTGGTTCACAGGCACCAAGATGGGCAGTGAAATGTGGCAGATCATACACAGCCTAACTAACACTGATTGCTGTGGATGTAATCATTATTTATTTATATTTTATCAATCAAATCATTAATCCACCCAATTCATAGTGATTCTGAGCAATGCACAAGATAAAAACATTCCAGTACATGAGTAAAAAAAATAACGTGACATCTTGGAGAATAAGCTACAAAACATATTAATAAAATTATCCTAGCACTACGTGTTTCCTAATCTAGTGCTGTTGGGGGGGAAGGGGAGCCAAGTCTTTAAATCTCATTTAAACGACAGCTCACTTGAGGCAACTCAAGCATCTAGGGCGATACTCTCATAGAGGCCAACCACCTCACCAGAGAAGCACATAAACTAGGTCTCAGCAAATGGCATTGTTTTAAAGATGAGACCTGAAGCATAAACCCATTCTGTCAGATACTTACCAAATGGGCAGAAGCAGTGAGGAAAAGAACATACCTAGGTCTTTGAATTGCATCTGAAAGTTTAGATAGCAAAAATGTTACATGGATGAACTAATCTGCCCTTATAATTGCCTGACCCACCACCTTCTGGACAGCTACAACTGTCAAGTGATCTTTAAAGGCGTCACATGTACAGCATATTACAATAGTTCCCTCATACGGTGACTAAAACAAGAATGACCACGAGAAGGGATTCACAACACAGGAAAGGCACAACTCAGAACTAAAGTTAGAAAATCCTTGATAATGGGAGAATTTGAAATACACAGCCGCTAAACATTTTCAGGATTGAGTTTAAGCCTGTTCCTCCCCATCCGGGCCCAAATAGGCTGTCTCATGCATGGGCTAAATGGAAAACGAAAGCAAAATCATGGGGATAGATGAGAATATATCAAGGTTGACTCAGCCTTCCATCCTTCTGAGGTGGGTAAAATGAGAACCCAGATTGTTGGGGGCAATATGCAATATATGCTAAACTCTGTAAACCGCTTAGGGAGGGCTGTAAAGCCCTGATAAGCGGTATATAAATCTAAACAATAAAAATAAATATGCAGACAAGAAAAGGCCCATAGTCTACATAATAATGAATAGAGTGCAATACACATGGCAAGTATGATTTAACAGGTAAAACAGAAACCTAGTCAGATGATTCCCATGATTGGAGTGCACCAGTTGCATACAAATAGTTTAAAAGAAACAGAAGCAATAGAAAGAGAGGAAGAATTTGTAGTCTATGTTAAAAATATCCATTCTTGCTTAGAAATCCAAATGAATGAACTTAACTATCCTACAGAGAGCATCTGGGTTACAATAAGTGGAGGAACAAATAAAAGCAATATTGGTGTTAGTGTCTACTATCGCCCACCCAACCAAGGAGAAGATGCAGATGATGCCTTCCAAAAACAAACTGTAGAGCTTTCAAAGAGGCATGAAATTGTAGTGATGGGAGACTTTAATTACCTTGACATCTGTTGGGAGACAAACTCTGCCAAGCATGGTTCTTCCAGGAATTCCTGACTTGTCTTGCTGGCAACTTTCTCTTTCAGAGAGTGCAAAAAGGCACAGGAGGATCAGTTACCCTTGACATGATACTAATCAAAAGGGAATACTTACTTGGGGAAGTGGAAATAGTGGGAACATCTGGGGATAGTAATCATGTAATGTTGGAGTTCTTGATTTAAGGAAAACTAAAACTGAGTGTTGTCAAAATATATCTTGTACTTTATAAAGAAGATATTAAAGTAAATCAGATAGTTAAGTAGGGTCTCATGTCAAGGGAAGCTAGTAAGAAAAAGAGCTCAAGATGAGTGGGAGTTCCTAAAGGAAAAGGAAATTAAAATTACATGTACTTCAGCTGCTCAATGAAAACAGCAAAGAAAAGGCAGAGCTACACAATTCTGCAGAAGGTGGTGGAAAACTAGGCATTCCATCTGGAAATTGTGAATAGTAGGAAAAAGGGGAAATAGGAAATTTGAGACAGAGAAAAATCATAAAGGAATGCCTCTTTATTTTGAAGGACTATAAATCTCCAGAAACACAAATAGCTACATTCTAGAATAATGAAGGAACTGTTTCATTATTCTCAGACTGAATCGTAATATTGTCCTAATATTTCCAAAATCTCTTTTGGGAATCCCAGGAGAATGAATAAAATGGCAGATAATTAAAGGAAGCAAATGTCCTTATCTTCAAAAGGGGAGAAGGCTGTGGTCAGGAGAGATATGACAAATTATTGAGCAGTCTGGCATATATACCCACAAAGACTCTAAAGCAGCTCATAAATCATTCTGTAAGCAGCTTGAAAATATAATGGTAATTAATTTTTTTAAAGCATGGATTTGTCAAAATATATCCAGACTAGTACTATCTCACTTTTTGATCCAATAGCATTCTTAAGAGATTCTGAGAATTCTGTAGACATAATACACTTTGACTTTAGCAAAGCATTGGATAAAGTATATTATGATTATAGTATGTATAGTATGATTATCAAGCTACTTAAATGTGGGCTGGCTGACATTACAATTTAGTGGATACATAGCTGGCTTGAAAATTGTACCCACAATGGTCATCAGTGGTTATTCAGCAAATTAGAAATAGGTGCCAAGTGAGGATACTATGAAGATTAGCCCTGGCTGAGTATTCTATTTTTTATTATTTTCATTAATTATTTGGACGGAGAGCTAGAGAAGATGTTTATCAAAATTGCAAATAACAAGGCATATTCTAGAAGATAGAAATCAAATGCAAACTAATCTTGATAAGTCAGAGAAATGGACTAAGAAAATAATATTAAACAGAGACAAATTCAAACTTCTTCACATAGAAACAAAAGTCAAATGTATAGGTTAGTGTATGTTTAGTTTTGTAACAGAATTCGTGAGAAATGATCTTGGAATGTTCATTCAGTCATTCATTATGTTTCTTCCAATTCTTTTGTGATCCAATGGACATCATTTTGTCAGAATGATAGAAATTCTGCAATGATGTGCCTTCACGTTAGATGTTCGAAATATTTAACATTTAGCTTCATAATTTGTGCTTCCGATGTATAGTTTGATTTTGTTTCTTTTCAGTGCCTTCAGGTCAGTGTTGACTCCCTGAACAAATCCCTGTAGTTTTCTTGGCAAAATTTCAAAAGAGGTTTGTCGTTATCATCTTCCTAGAGCTAAGAAAGAGTGGTGCAAGTCAGCCAGCTGACTTCATGCCCAAGGCAAGACTAGAATTCAGTCTCTTGGTTTCTCTCCTGGTACCTTAACCACTATATTAAACTAGCTCTTCATCAATATTGAGCTACGGTAGCTGTTATTGTTGTCCATGTTATTCTCAATGATTTTCTTCAGCACCTCACTTTTAAGGTATCTTTTTTTTGTTTTATTCAGCCTTTCTTATGGTCACAGCCATATATTACAACTAAAATCATCATATCAGTAAATGCCTTTGTTATCATTATGTCTTTAATATGAATATGAGCCATCAAGTCAGTGTCAACTCTTAATGAACACATACATTTTCTTCAGGATGATCTATCCCCAGAAGCAAGCAAGCACGAATAAGGGATGAACTGTTGGAAGACTTACAGAATTATCTTTAGGTCTTTGAACAGTTAACCCATTACTGCTGGTTGCTCTCTTTTCTTTCAGTTTTCCCAATGTTACAGATTTCTTAGGAGAAGTAGGATTTGCATAACTCAAACAATGACAAATTGAGCCTGGTCATTTCTATATGAAGTGAGAATTCTGAATTGATTTGTTCTATGATCTATTTGTTTTCTTGGCTTTCTATGGAAGTCTTCTCCAACACAAAGTACAAAAGTATCAAGACTCTATTCTGCTTTTTTGAATTTCAGTTTTCACTTCCATAGAAGCTACAGAGAAAATGGTGACCTGAATGATTTTGATCTTGATATAGATACATCACAGTATCTGAATATATTTTCCAAAGTCATCATTGCTGTTTAACCAAGTTCTCGTTTGTGACATATTTCTTGGAAGCTGGTCCCTTTACTATTGATAGTCAATCCTGTAAAGCAGAAGCTATTCTCCACTTCTTTTATGACTGTTCTGAGACTGGTTCCTGTACCTGTTGTTATTAGTTTGGTCTTCTTTATATTTAATCTTAGAGCCATTTTTACTATACTCCTTGATTTCAATCTTAAAGTTTGCAGATCATTTCCTTTTTCAGCTATCAGAGTGGTGTCATCAGTGTAGTACAGGTTATTGATGTTTCTTCCTTCAGGTTTAAAGTGGCTTTTTGTACTTTTGTGTTTTGACTAAATCTGTCATAGTTTTTTCTAAAATAGCAAGTGCTTATTTTATGACTACCATCCTTGTGATTTTTTTTAGTTTTATTGATATTTCATATACAATTCAACAGCTTAATAGACTGTAAATTATTTAGCATTTCCTTTTTTGGGCAATGGAATATAAGCAACTCTTTTCCAGTCCCTTGGCTGCTGCTGGGTTTTCCATTGCAAATAAGCAGAGTGATGTGATTGCAAAAAAGGCAAATGTAATTTTACTCTATATCAACAAAACTCTAATTCCAAATCGTGGGAAGTAATTGTTTTTGTTTATTCTGCTTGTGTCCCCAACTGAGTACTGTTTCTGTTTCAGAATGATTCAGAAAAACTGAATGGCAACAAGGATCATTCGAGGACAAGAAACCAAGTCCTATGAAGTCCTATGAAGACAGACTGAAGAGTTCAATTCAATCTGAGAAAAAAAAAAGGAAGAATATGATAAGACTCTTCAAATACCAGAACTGGTGTCACATAAAAGAACACAACCTATTTTCTCTCATTCTGGAGTGCAAGAGTTGGAATTGATCTGGAATTCTGTAATGAATTTAAATTACAGGAAGGCATATTCTGATTGAACATTGAGAGACTAATCCTATCAGTAACAGTAATTTGAAAAGGGATCCAATTATGGAGAGAATTGGTAGCTCCTCTTTCAATGACTATGCTGGAGTATAGGGAACATCTGTCTGTGATAATTCAGTTCAAATTTCTGTCTAAGCAGAGGGATGGACTCAGTGACCTAAATAACCCCTTCCAACTCTACAATATTCTACAACTGGCGGTCACTGTTTATACCCAACTTACTGCTCAATTGCTTTCAACTTGTTACTTTATTTTTCCTCTTTATTTTGACTGGGCTATTTTTGACCCTGCCTTCTTCTGCCAATCTTATTGTGAATCAACTTGGATTGTTCAATCCCAGACTGAGTTTAGACTGCCATTTGTCAAAAATGGTGTGGGGTCTCCTGCTTGCGCGAGAGGTTGGACTAGATGACCTACAAGGTCCCTTCCAACTCTGTTAAACTGTTAGACCAGGGGTGTCAAACTCAAGGTCTGGGGGGCCTATCCGGCGTGCGAGATGCTTAGATCTGTCCCGCGGGGCTGCCCTGGAAATAGTGAAGGACCGGCCGCGGTGCCTCTGCCAGCAAAAATGGAGCTTGTGAGGGCCGCGTGTGGCCCCCCAAGCTCTGTTTTCGCTGCCAAAGGGTTGCAGGAGGCTGTCCCAGCCAAAAACAGAGCTCAGGAGCCTGTTTTCGCTGGCAGAGCACTCAGGCCACCACAGGCGCCCCCCCCCCGACACAAGTGATATCATGCTAGCCACACCTACCCTGGCGACGCCCCCCTGGCCCTCCCGAGGTCAAACACAGCCCTGATGCGGCCTTCAACGAAATCGAGTTTGACACCCCTGTTTTAGACAGTTAGTCTAAACCTTAGCTAAAAGCTTAAAAATTGGTTGCTGGAATCAATAGCCAGAACATTCTTATAGTAAAAATAACATAGGAGCATGATCACTTATGTGACATAACAATGTAATCATTTTAAAATGCTATAAGATGTTAATTATATTCCCTAACATCATAATTATCATCTATATTAATTAGCCATTAATTTATCTAATATTGTTTTGAATGCCTTCATTGTTTTATTTTTGGTGTCTTGTTTTTCTATCTATGTGGTCACTAGGAGTTGACAACAATATGATGGTACATAATCAGTCTGTTTTATTGTTTACTATGTGATATGAGCTGGGACACGGTGGCTCAGTGGGTAAGACGCTGAGCTTGTCGATCAGAAAGGTCGGCAGTTCGGCGGTTCGAATC
>JANHJO010002035.1:121883-131883 GCA_032468235.1 Pseudoxyrhopus heterurus | reverse complement strand
CGTGTGAATAGGAAAAATACCATCAACTGTGGGGGAAGCGGGGCTTATAACGTCTGGAACTATGTAACCGAGCAGGAGGAGAGTCGCGTTAGTGTAGTGGTAGCAAAAGCGAACAAAACCCACCACAACAAAAACCAGAGTCTGGTCGGAAGAGGGGCTCCTGATTTACAATTGAGCAGGAATTCATACAAGGAGATCCTCGTTGCTGAAAAGGTCTTTTCTCACTGGGCTACATTTAGGCAGAAACGCAGTCCTGGGGGGAAGGTGGGGTGTCCTTTTACCACATTTATTTCTCAAACCGTATTCGCTCTTTCCATAGAACGATAGAAACACAAACTCCTCGAGTCAGTGAAAATCCGTAGGGCCCGCTGCTTGCTTTCCCCAATTCCGCCGGGTCAAAGGAGGGCGCTCAATAGCACAACTCTACACGCACAGAAATCGAGGTTTTTTCAACGAGCTGCCACGGCAGGACTGTGGGCACCAATGCAGACCCCTCTCGATATAATAAGTAGAAAACTCCTCCAGCACAAGAGCTGGTTGACCAGAGTTGGGGGGAAAAACATATCATCAGGCTACGGTCAAAAAAGTTAAGATGGCGGCTACGACCGTACGAAGGAAAAAAAAAAGATGGAGCTTGGAACAGACTGTCATGGCCGCCATCTCGACATTTTTGTCCTGAAAGGAATGGTAGGGCTCAAAGCTACGAAACAATTGAACTCTACAGGATTCTTCTGCCATTTTATCTTTCTTCCCCATGGTCACACACACTTATCTTTTCGCAGAATGTTTTAAACTGTCTCCCCCTTTTACATCTTCGGCCTCTTGTATTGGTCTTTTTCATACAGATCGGCTCACATAGGAGACTAACACTCCCTCTTTATAGAGGGAATGGTTCCTATTGAATTTCACGGGGCTTATTTTGGAGTGGATGTGGAGGATTGTGCCCTACAATAGTGGTTTTCTCCAACCTTTCCCAAATTCGACACTTTCCAGATCTGATGAAGCTACCGTTCTCAAAATTCCCAGACGGCTTTGGCATAATGGTAGTCCTAACCCATCTATGGGAACAAGGGTTTCTCTTTCCTTTCCGCCCCGACCTTTTAAAAAAGAGGGTGAACCCCCCCTAGACACCCCCTTTTCTGAAAAGCACTTGAGGGTTGGGCTGTGTAAACTATTCCCCCCTCATATCTATGGATTCAAAGGGTAACAGTGTAATTAAAACCAGATAATTAATGAGACAATATTCCTACAGCTTACATCTTTAATGAACAAAACCCTTCAGGGCAGTGTGCTCTTCCAGGCTCATTAAAGAGAATAAAGTTGTGAGGCTTATATACTTCCCAGTGTGTTAATAATAACCCAGCGAGTGTATGCTTTAACCAAGCATAATAGCTCGGGCCTCCCATATACTCTGAAAGAGGCTCGCTGAGCGCCGTGGTTTGTGTTTCGTTTTTCCAAGGGCTTAAATATTTTAAATGCAAAGTAGGATACATGGAATCTTAATCGCTATCCACAAAAATCATAAAACGAAAAAAAAGGAGAAAAAAGTCCAGAGAGACTTCGCGGAGGAAAATTCTCCAGGCAATTGAGACCACAAATCAAACTTTCAAAATGAAATAGCTGAGATTACAGAACGGGCTGGTGGTTAAAGCAAAGTTTCCCAACCCAGCCTCTCATCCGGCTGTTATTGACTTCGCGATTCCCCACCCACTCGAGTCCTTTTATTAATTTGGCTTCTGTTGAGATGTGAAGAAAAGAACAGCCCTTAAACTTGAAAAAGTGGAGAAATATACGCCTTGCGCAATACACCCGTTGGGTTTGCTCCATGCAGTCAAAAAGATGTTTTCTTTTTCCATCTTCTTTTCTTTCCCCACCACTCTCCCGCGCCCCGCCAATCCCGAGGTAATATTTCCTTTTTAGTGTATCGCAAGCTTCTAACTCAAATGGTTATTGCTTCCCATTTTTAAAGTTTACTTAGCAAAAGCCCCGGCTAACGTGAGCTGTTTTGGCAAGAGACGCGGGGGCTTTGCCTTCAGCACTACAGCGCAAAACGTGGAGGGGAGGGAGCGGGCTTTTAGGGATGAGTTATATTGCAATCAACTTAGTAAATCTGCATGCAGAAAAGGATGCTAATTAGTCTTAATAGTCTACCAATATGCCCCAAGACTGGAGACACAACAAACGTAAATCTGCTACCGATAAATATTTTTAATTGTTAAATTTACTGGAAAGAAAGTTTTATTTGCCTTGGCAAGACCACGTGATGTGAGAAAGCCAAGGGGAGGAAGAGGAGAAGAAAAAAGGCAAGCCGTGTGTGTATGGGGGGGGGGGGTGTCCGAGAAAGGAGGGCTGCAGAGCCACGCTTTCCTCCTAAGGAAAAAGACCTTAGAAGGCTTTTCTAACTGGACAGTTTGCTCCCGAGGAAACCTGTAATAGAAAACCCCAGGAACCCTAGATGCTTTGCAATAAGCCTGGATAGGATCGGGCTGAGGAAAAGAGCTAATCGAAAGGGGACTCAGCACCCCCGCGCCGCGTTTCTTTGCCCCGAGAGGGCCAGTATCTCCCTCCCTGTTTCCTCCATTCCAATCAGTAAAGCGGAGACTAGCAAAGACGCAGGCACCCTAAGCGAGCGCTTGGCAAAATTAGTGATGTATCACGTTAATTACCAATGTGATTTTCAAATGGTTGCAGGCAGGCCCAAGGAAAATTAATGGAAATCCAAATTCTAATTATGTGGCGGTTGTTAAAGAATTAAACTAAATACTCTGGGTGGATGTGGCGGGGGGCAGAGAGGGAGGGCGCCTTTCTGTAGACGAAAACTCCCCCCTCCCGCGTGCGCGCGGCCTCTGCGCCTGAAAAGAGGCGCGCGCACCTGCAAAGCGACTTCCCCGTCCTTTGACAGCACGTCGAGGGGCCCCTTTCAGTGCCAAGGTACCCAGCAGGAAGCGAGATCAACGCCTCCGGGCGGGACCAGAAGCGTCACTTTTGGAGGAGGTCTTTGCTTCTTCATTGGCCCTTCCCAGGTTAACATTTGAGAGGATTTGGAATCTAGCCAGAGGAATTCTTAGCTGGGCAAACTGGGCCTTTGAATCCAAGCAGTTCCGGAAGAGGACTTTCGCCCGGACTGGAAACCTGGCCAAAGGAGCCCAGCTCCCGAGAGCTTCTGGGGATCTGGAAAACACGTGTTAAAGGAAAAGAGGGCGCTTGACACCCGCAACTCTTTGGATTCGTTTGGGGGGTGTTTTAACTGGGATTGTATAGAATTAGGGTGGAAAGGATAATGGAGGAAACTCACCACGGGGGGGGGAGAGATAGGAACTGGAACCACAGGAAGGCCTATAGCAACGTCCTGTCCTGCGACTGTAAAGTCTGCAATTATTGTACTGGCTTCACGTTCCTGAGGACTAGAAACTTACACTAAGTGCCCATGCATTGCCAGGTTGACAGAATGTACATAACTCTAGGGTTGACCTTAATGCATTGTAACCTGAACTAAAACGTTGTCTTCCATTAAAGATAAATAAGTTGGAACCATTTGAATTATGTTACTATGAATCAGCAAGTAATGTAACAGTATTCCTTTCTGGCCTAATCCTTTTTTTAAAAAAAATATTGATTTCAGCTGGATAAGTAGGCTTCAACTAAATATTCGGCATAGTGAACAGAATAAAATGGTAATGAAAACACCCAGTAATCATTTTTTAATACAACTTCGGTTTGGGAAATCCTAATTTTTTAATGCCTTTCTATAATCAGGTGGAGGCAAACAGCTACCCACAGGATGTCTAATTAAACAGGATTAGGAGGTAACGTCGTTGTCTTGTTCCAAAGGTCTTCTATTTTCCTTGGAGCTGGAAATGAGATTTGGTCATGCACCACTAAGACAGCCAACCCTTACAGGCATTGGATAGTTACACAAACACTTTTTTTTAAAGAGACAATTCAGTATCTGCTAAACAACGCATAATATAGAGCAAATGGATAGCTTTAACCTAGTGCTTTCCAGATGCTTTTTAGTCAGGACTCCAATTCCCATCATCTCAGCCATCAAACAGTGTACCTGAAAGAGATAGGAGCTGTGAGAGTTTGCAGTATATTAAGTTGGAACATTTGTTGTAGTGACATCGGGCTAGAAACCTGGAGAGCATGAGTTCTAGTCCTCCCTAGCCATGAAAGCCAGCTAAGTGATTTTGGGCCAATCACAAGCTCTCAGCTCTAAAAAGGAGGCAATGGCAAACCACTTCCAAAAAATCTTGCCAAGAAAACTGCAGGGATTAATTTGGACAGTTGCCAGGAGTCAAAAAAACGTATCCAAATGAATCCTCCCACCAAAAAAAGGGACGGCTGGAAAATACAGGTACAGTTTGCAAAAAGGAAAGTGGATGTCTATGTGAATAATCTGAGCATGTTGGTGAAATTATCTAAAGACCTTTTCACGAATAGTACTGTACTACAACATGTCCTTGCGTCTTTGAAGAGTTGCTTTTTCCCAAGGCTTCCTCCCCAAGCCCCACCATGCTGGAGCACAGGGAATGTAGCTTTAGAATGGAGTATTGGCATCCAGTTCAAAGCAGAGCTCCTCAAAGGTCATTGAATGACCCTCTGCAGGCCATTAGTTTCAGCTTAACCTAATTCTTGACAATTGCCATGGAGGAATCAGATGAACTCTTGCTCACTATTTGGAATTTTTCAGAGAAAGGATGGGATTATGCATAAATTAAGTGCTGATTGTAAATTCATTGTATTTGTATTTAATCAGAGGATTTAAGATCACCCTTATCTGTCACCCCCTTTCCTATGGTATATTATTGAGAATGAAGATTAACAGTTTTAACAGATTAACAGAGTTGGAAGGGACCTTGTAGGTCATCAAGTCCAAACCCCCCCCCCAAGCAAATATCTACTGCCCAAGCAAATCTCTGCCTCTACCTAGGATCGAACTCACAGCCTCCTGATTGTGAGGTGAGAGCTGAAAAAGTAATTCAAGGATGGCTCCATTGTGACCTGAAGCTACAATCCAATGTGTATGCTTTCTTTTGTTATAAATCATACTAATTGAATGGAATTCACATGAGAGTAAACCTGCATAATGTTGCAACATAAGCTTATCCAGGTCATGCTACCCAATGATGGTCTAAGATGATAGTTGTGAGGCCATCTATGAGGATTTGGTGCTGCAGAAAAACTGGAATTTAATACATTTCATTCACATAACTTACCATTCACATTTGAGACTCCAGTCTATCAGGGAGCAATGAATGGAGCATTCCTCTTTTTCCATTGGAGAAGAATGGAAAATGTGGATGGGAAACTATTTCAGAGCTGAAGACTTATAAATGTGTCTGCGCGCACACAGATACAGACACACCAGTGCTGGCTCCAGGGTATATATGGTGCTCCTAGACCACATTGACTGATGGCTCTCCCTCCCACCATGTGATTCGGAAGAAGAGGCAGCATGGCGCCCCCTAAGCTTTGGCGCCCCCAAGACGGCCCTGCATAGCACCTCCCACCACCACCCATCATGGTCTCCAGCAGCCAGAAAACACTTTTGCAATGGAAAAGGAGCTTTGGCAGCATGAGTGTCTAAGCCCCCTGGCAGCTTGCCAAAAGAACATGATATACAACATCCAAGCTAAGTATTTAGATTTAAGCTCCTTTGGTACAATTGTTTTCAATGGCGTTCACAGAGCCTTTCTTTTTAAAGTACATGATCCACTGTGGCAGAGAAGACAGAAGGGAGGGGAAGGTCACTGGAACCTGATCTCCACAGCTGCAATGATTGCTGAATACAAGATAATTCCACTAACATGCAGGGCGTATGTACAACCCAAGCAGATTTTCTCAAGTGGCTCATCATGGCACATATTTTTCTTCTCATACAACTGTCTCACGTCACACAAGCTCAATTTATTCAGAAAGAATTGATTGGCTAAATTATTCTAATAGTGTGAAATGGCATTCTTATTTGGTTAAGGTAGGCTCCTAGATTACATAACAAAATGATCCGTTTTGTGCTATACTTTGGATGTGGTTCCTTTTTCTTTGGATAGTGCGGGCCAGAAATAAGCAGGATCTTCATGAGAAACGTTGGGCTGTCCAAGCAGAATCCTACAATTGGATTTTAGGGCATTGACTCCAACCTCCTTGCTTAGAGCAGGAGTTCAAATTAAAGCATTTCTTACAAATGACTGAACAGTTTCCACTTAAAAAAATCCATTTAAGGGGACACACCCAGCCAGGGTTGTGGATAGTTGCCTCCACCATCAAACTGTATGGTTAAGAATTTTTAATCAGGCTCTGCCTTCCTGGAACTCAAATCAGTCGTTCTGTATTACAAACTCTGGATACTCCTGTGTGGCATCCTTTCAGATATGTGAAAAGTGCTATCATAATCCCATTCAGTTGTTTGTTCTCAAGGCTGATTCCTAGCCCCTTCTCCTCACTTCTTAGAACTTTCCAGTAGATCGGTTTGGTCCATGTTGCCCTATGCTGAACTAGTGTCTCTAATGGACCCAATACTCAAAGTAGGATCTGACTGATCAAAATAAAATATTTTCTCATTTAGAAACTATTCCAATTGACAGAGTCTAAAATGGCATTTGCTTCTTTGGTGACTATATAACACTGCTGACTTATATTCAGTTTGTAGACAACTGCTATTTCAATATCAATTTACAATACTGTTGTATTTCAAACCATAAATCTTCCATTCTAGATCTGTGCATTTTATTAACTTAGCTTTTGTTATTTTTAATTCCAATCTGTTATTTTCAATTAAATTATTTAATCTGTCAGATCATTTTGAATTTTATTTCAGTTTGCTACTATATTAACTATCCCATTCAATTTTGTCATTTGAAAAACTGATAAGCACATACGTCATATCCTCACTGAAGTCATTCATATTAATGTTGAAACATATAGAGCCCACTGACTTGTCATGTCATCCAGCACGTATTTGACTAAGTTCAGCTGCTAAATTACTAGTTAAATAGTTACTTGACTTATATTAACTAGACAGTGTCCTCAATTTCCCAGCTATGGTAAGTCATCCCTCTTTCACATACTGTCGAGGCAATATCTTACAATGAGCACTGTATCTCTCATTCCATAATCCTTGCACAATCTTGCTTCTTTTATAACTTCCCATAAGCCCCAGCAGATTGCATGCCAATACATCCTTGGGGATGCCAGACTGAAAGGCTGCTCTGTACCTATAAACACACACACCTTTAAGTGCAGGCCTTACCTTTTCACAGTGCTTTTTTGTGATGTATCACCTGCATATTTTTAAGTGTGCCAGTCCCATGAATAACCAAATCTGTGTTGTCATCTCTTACAGTCTCTCTTTCTCTCTGTACGGTGGAACTGGCTAACAGACTGCAGGAGCTCAGCACCACCACCTCACCCACCCACCCCTGAAAAAAAATGTTTATTGAATAAAGCGGTTTTCCTTTGAGTGGCTTAACTCCTCCTTCACTGTTTATAAAGTAGATCAAGGTGACAGGTGCAGCAGGCTGTAGCTCTCATTCCCCCCATATATCGTAGCCCCAAACATCATTAATACTAATAAAATATCACTATGGAAACCAGTACATCTAAACAGACTGGAGGTAGTGACCCTTGAAAAAGGCAGGATCCTGCAGCTCCAGCCAAACATGAATCATTTTTCTCTGCATACTTTATAGGAATTACCAGTGATATGCAAGGCTGTCATTACCAAGCACTTCTATGGATCTGCGAGTCATTTCCATAAATCAGCAGCATTGGGTCCAGCAGACTGTCCTAATAATATGATGGAACTCTTTTTGAAGATATAATGAAGTGTTCCAGAGGCTGCAGTTATTTTTCTGCTTGTTAAGGTTTTTTTCCCCCTTTTGCAGCTTTTGAATTTGATTTTAAATTAAAATGTCGCCAAAAGAATGTTTTATTGGTGATCACTGTTATGATAAATTTATGCCTCAATAATTACTTTTCACACAGTATTGATCTCCACTGGCCAGTTCTCTGCACTCGCTCCTTCCTCCCTCCCCGCCTGTCTCTCTCTATAAGTATGCCTGTGTGTTTGAGAGACAGAGGGAAAGATGGAGATTGGCTTAGCAGAAAGTTAAACAGCCTTTTATAAAATTTAGGACAAGTGGATCTCAAGAGATGGATTGATTCAAAATAAACAAGTGTAAAATGAACTTTAACCAGAGGCAGCAAGAATTTACTTCTCTTCTTGCATGAAGAAATATAACTTTCAGTTATATCTTTACAGACAATATCAAATAAAATAAAAATCAAAGCTGCATATTGGTACTTATCATCTTAAGGTGGAAAAACTGAGCATCACTTGAGGGCTAATAGAGGAAGAACAATTCCCTACTGTCTGTATGGATATATTAATTGGTAGATTCAACCATCTATCCTATCATTCAAAACAATCTAATGATGGTTTAGTTGGTTTGATTAAGATAGACCTGTTATCCAGAGTCATTAAAATCAATACGAGTTTAAACATTTATTTCAGCACATTATGGATTGTATTGTAGTTTATTCATCAAATGTTAAAATATTGGATTTTGAAATTAGATTTCAGCTGGAGTAGCTGGCTGGGGTTTCTGTGAAAGGATTTTCAGTCTGATGGCATTGTAAACAATGCACATGTTTATCTATTCAGAATGCATTGAACATGCTATTCTAGATGACAAATGAGTTTTTTTCTTGTTATTTGATCAAGATAAATGACTATGCTAAATAGTTCCTAATTATAACCTGTTAAAACTTGCTGTAGCATTTAAACTCTCCATTAATTAATTAGCTTAAAGCAATGGTTCTCTAAGTGCAAAGTTAAATGCCTTTGTAAAGAAGTATGGACAGTTGCCAGAAGTTAAAGGGAACCATGCTTCAGTTCTCTCTGGGGCTTCTCCATTTCAAAAGGTGACCCCCTTTCTTAGTCATTTCAGATTTGCATTCTGCCAGATTCTTCGGTCTACAGGGTCAAATGACCAGGCCTTCTCAAGGTCAGCATCTCCAAAAGCATTTGTTGAATTTGATCCAACAATAGGTACCATACTTTCGGTTTACTCTGCCTTACACATCCAAACATCTACAGTCCTTGGCTTGTGAATACCTCTCATATATTGTAACCATAAATTAAAAGGCAGTAAAACAATTAATTAACTGATTAATTAAGAGACTGTTAATGACAGACAGTGTCAACCATATTCCCAGCTCTTTGCAAACACTTTTGAAGATCAAGGCTGTATTATACAAAAGTGCATGGTTTTGTCAGGCCTCCACTTGTTACTGTTGGTAGAAAGAATATAAGAAAATAATTTTCTCAAGATTTTAAAATTTTATTTATACATAAATACTTGGGCAGTGAACATTTCAGAAATGATTTGGAAGAAGTGTTTTAGAAGTTGCACTTGCTTGTTTTAAAGCAACCTGATATTTTTTTATTCTTCTATGAACTAGTAAAGAAGCTGCTGTTGCTTTAAAAGTTGCATTAATTTTAATGAGTAGACTCCTTAAAATAGCTGTATCTTGCTTCATGCTAAGGGGAGCCTTAAAAAAGAGTTGGGCTTTTTAACAAAGAGCAGAGAAGTGCTAAGCTAACCTTAACCCCACTAATTATATAATGAGTTAATATGGTTAATCTTATTGAAAAGGATCAGAACATATTTTCTTTCTATTATTCTCCACCCCATACTGTTGCATATATGCATTTAATACCCATGTATTGTATTATATGGTATCTTGCTGATTTCTTCTAGCGCTAGCCAATAAAATTTCTTCTTTAATTTGTTGTGGAAAAAAGCAAAATAATGGTCTATGTGTATCAAGAAAGGGAATGAGTAGATCACACAGAGGAATACTTTTGGATTGCAATCAGCATTAGTAGACTAAAATTAATGTGATGCTTATTACATTTGGCCCCCTTCAAGGATCACTGCCTTGTTGTGGCGAGGGGGCTTGTGTAGCTCAGTGAAGCTATGAGCTATGCCGTGCA
>JANHJO010002035.1:98221-108658 GCA_032468235.1 Pseudoxyrhopus heterurus | reverse complement strand
ATAGATAGATAGATAGATAGATAGATAGATAGATAGATAGATAATAGAAATCTTAAGAAATCTATTGCTTTGCTGCAAAACGGAATGCAGTCTGAACTTCCCTTCTGGACAAGTAAGCTGGCTTCCACATAAAAGAGTATTGCAGTTCACTCATTCTGAGATGTGCCCTCAAGTGACATTGAACTAGCTCATATTACAGCTTTCTATTGCTACCATGATTGTCTTGAAAACAAATGAGTAACTTTTGGGGAAATATTAGTGTCTGAGGATGCACTTAAATGTTAGTGTCTGAGGATGCACTGAAGTTGAAGGGATGGTAAATGTTTAACTGTGTCTCTGATTGTAATCTCCAGTTTTAACAAAACCATCCTTTCCTTGCAGTCTTCTCAAAACTCTAGCTAAGGAGGAATATGATGAAACTAAAGAAACTTCAGTCTGTCTCCTTGCACTACCCAAGTAACTAAAAAAAATGACTTCAGAAGGAAACATTTCTATGTGGGAATGTGACAGAAGCAGCAGAGGTTCAAAGGATGCTTCTCCCTTGGCACCTGTGGACAAGTATCCATTAAATGATTCTTCCCCAGGCATCCCAAAATGTTCTGTATCATTTATAGAATAAATTTAAGATCTATGTTAAAGAAAGAAAGGCATTAAATGAAATCTAGCGTGCATGGAGTCTATATGAAACTCAACATGCCATGGATTGTTAATCTAGCAAGAAGCTATCCTGATATGGAAAAGAGAAGCTTCAAATACTTAGAAAATAAAAAAAATAAAATTCAAGATCCATATGTATTCAGAATGATAATGGAATTTTAAGAACTTATGGATACATATACCTCAATTGCAAAAATCTGAATGACCAATAAATATGTAGTAGCAAAGTGATTGTGAGGCTTGTATCTTTTTGTTCCTATCTACAGGTCACCTGGATTTTTGCAACCCACGTCCGGTGGCCTTAAAAGAGAGTTTTCACAAAGGTCAGACACAAAGATACAGATATTTGAAAGGAGGAAACAGAATATTATTTGGATGGAACTAAGTCATCCCAGACAGAGCATTTTCGGAAACAATGTGGAAAAAAACAAGAAATTGTGTTTTTTTTTATCCCATAAGTTTCTTTTGGGATATAATATTTCTTCTAGCCCCATCTTTTAACCCCATTTTGTTCTTAATGTTTACAATAATCACAGGAATAACTAGTGAACACATGTGGCTTCCTTATTGCAACTACACTTAGAATATTAAAATATTTAAAATGCATCAATCTGAAAGAAAGCTAATACCATACCCTTTCCAAGTAGGTCTTAAGGAAGGAATAGCTTGGCTTTAATATACAGCTGGTCAAACCTATCCTTTGAAGGTTCCTCGCGACAGGTTTTAACTTAAGCAAGTGATATAAGCGAAATGATGGGAAGTCTGTCAACTACATCATAGTCGTGCATCCGAATGTTGCATTTGACAACAAGACATAAAGATTACTTATAAATAAAAGCATCCAATATAATAAAATGCCTCCTAGTGGGCTTAAAACAGAGTAACAGCAAGGAACTTGTGTTATTAAGTTCATATCAAGCCAAGCCTGAAAGAAACCAAGGGAAAGAAACAATTCTTGAGATGTCCCAGATTCATGGCTATTAATAATACACATGATGAAAACCATTAGGCGGTAATGCTGTGAATCTCTTGTAAACCAAGACTGAAATTTTAGTTACATTGCCATTTCTTTAAATTAGGGAAGACTGTTCTGAAGCCAAGCCAAGCCAAGCCTGGCACATCCAGGCAGGAAAGAGCTCTGACTACTTCATCTACATCCAATAAAAGGCATGCGATCAGCCCATAGTGGAGGGCGGGGGTGTTCTTGATTATCCCTAGGCCCTGGGCTTCTCAGAACAGCCTTCCAGAGTGATGCAGCCAGCCTTTTCTGATTTGCTTGCCAGTGTGGGGAAAAGAGCTTCTTTCCCCCACGTCCCTGCTTACATGTAACTCAGTTTGTGTTTTAAGAGTGGGCAAACTCATTGCAGTGAAGCAGTGGAACATCCATTCTGTAGTTATTTTCTAAGCACATAAACACCCACCCCCCAAATATGATAACCCTAAGGATTGTATATACACTGCTCTGCTTTCCAGCATGGATTCAAGACCTTGTAGGAAGAATTTAATTTTAGCCAAGCAAAACTACCTATCCAATCAACAATGGTCTATACCCAGACTTAATTTGAACCTGATTTTCAGTAAATTAATTACTTAAATAAAATTCTTGTTCATGTTCCATGTTTTCCACTTTTATATAACTATATATGTTTTTGACAAATAAATAAATAAATAAGCAAGCTGCAGTTCCATGGAGCAGAAAAGCAAATAAAGATCTAGCTCAGTTATGGTAGATAAGACACATGGCTGTTCAAATTGTACATTCATCTTTCTCTGGTTCTAAATCAGCTCTGTAAATCAGCCTTCAGTTTAAGAAACCCCAGATTAGCCAGTGGCTAATTAGCTGAGGCTTCGGTAGCCATATCATTCACAGTTTGGATGGTTTCAGACATTTTTTATTTTGCAGTAGTGGTGAATATCTGTAGAACTGCAAATGAAGATGCTTTCTGCTCAAAATGGTTATAGGAAATGATGAGAAATATAGTAATGAGATGGTGAGAAATGGTACGGCGTAGTAAGGTGAGATAGAGGGAATCAGGTTTTCACCTGGTTTCACTTCCTGCTGCCTATCAATCACATCTTCCAGTGGATGACAAGTTCCCTGACAGGGAGCTCTGGAACCTCTTTGATCAGGTTGCTCCCAGGCTTGGCTAAACATCAGAAGACTTTACAGATCCAGTGTCTATAGAAATCAGAGACTGTGAGTTCTAGTCCTGCCCTAGGACTGAAGCCAGCTGGGTGACTTTAGGCCAGATACTCTCACCCTTGAGAAAGAAAGCAGTGGCAAACCATTTCTGAAAACGTTGCCAAGACTACTGCAGGGACTTGCCACCAGAATCCAGACTGACTTGAAGATACACCACCACCCCTTGCAAAAGTAATTACAACTATCGGCATACAGTAAATGGGACAAGTAATGCTAGGCATGAAAGGAAAGATTAAAAGGGCTAGGATAACCCTTGGGGCAGAATAGTGATCTAGTGAAAGTTTTAAAAAATATCAGGAGAAGGAATTCAGGAAGAGGAAAAAGATCTTTCAGGAGAAGAGAGAGAGAGCGGTGTTGAGGACTGTATACACATGCTTAGGAGAAGAGAAGGGGAAAAAATCAGCTGGGGATCATTCTTAAAAGAGCTGTAGGAAAAACTGATGGTGGGAACATAATAAGATGGAGAATCAGAAATCCCTGCACAGAAGGAAAACTATGAAGGAGCAGGCAGAGGCTTATGAGAGAGAGAGATTTCCCAGATTTACCTTCCTAACTGTGTCAAAATCCATTTCCAAATGTTTTTGTACATCAGTTTTTGATGTAGTTGTAATTATCCAGAAGACATTTTTTTACTTAATTTAGAAATCCTCTAAGACTCTTGGGTCTTGCTTGAGGAGCACGTGGCAGCCAAGACCAGAAGAACTTCGGCAGAGATTAATCTGATAGCCAGTTATGCCCTTTGTTGAGTGAGGAGACCCTTTCCATGCCATAGTCAACTTCCATTTGGACAATCACAATGCACCTTGCATGAGGGTGCCCTTGATGGCTACTCAGAAGATGCAAATATTATATAATATAGCAATGGAAATAGCTGTGAATATCTTGTTTCATCCATGTGATTCTTTGCAAGCCGCACAATCAAATGGCATCTAGGACAATGCAAGATGCTGGTTGCCACCTATAAAGACCTTCAGGACTTAGGACCTGGGTTCCTACAGAACCACCTTTCTCTGTTTCTGCCTATTCAAAAAGATCTGGAAGATTCATCATGCTCCAGGTCCCATCAGTAAAGCAGTACTATCATGTAGGACCTTGGAGCTGGTCCTTCTCTGTGGCTACCTGTAATAGTACTGAGGGACTGATTCTGGGAGATAGGGGGGAGAACTGCAGGTGGGACAATCAGAATGTAAAAGATCTATTTCAATCTAGTCTTATAAATAAGATCGAGCTAATACTCTTGTCTGGATTACTTCACAAGGCTAACACTGTCCCATCCTCTGGAAGTCTGCAGGGTCTGTGACAACTTGCCATGGCTAACCTACCATGGGATAAGAGGTACACTAATACCAAAAAAATAAGTGAAATAGAATCATTAAAGAAAGGAGGGACAAAATGAAATGTGAACGACAAAAAATAAAACAATGTTTTAATTATTTTAAATAGTTAAATTGAATTGTCAAATTGTCCAGCAGCGAACTGTCCTATGGCTAGTTGGCCATGGTGAGTTGTCCCGTGCCGAGTTGCCTGTGGTGAGTTGGCCATGGCAAATTGTCCTGTGGCTAATTGGCTGTGGCAACTTGTCCCATTCTGAAGTCTGTACAGCCCTGACCTCATCCAGAAAGCTTTAAAAAACCTTTTTCAACAGGTCCTAATTTATGGTGTGTTTGTGTGTGGGTCTAGGTGGGGTCTGAGTACTACAGTGTGTAACAGGGTTTATTGTTTCCCTGATGTAGATTTTAGAAAGTTTACTGCTGTTCATTTGAGCTGTCCTTCTTTCCTTCTTATTTTAGTCTATACCCTGTAAATTATCTAGAAGTATAACTACTGCTGAGGTTAGTTATAAATCCTAACAGGGAGGTTTTTTTTAATCATCTGATTTCAGTAAAGCAGTTAGAATAATGTTGATAGTACAGTAAACCTGTTTCAGTCCACATTAAGCAAATTGCTTTCTTTTTTAAGTTTTTGAGTCTTCCAGGGGTGAATTAGAGAGATTTCCCCCCCACCCCAGTTTTTGTGAAGTCTCGTAGTTCAAACTTCATTGACTCAAAGCTCTAGGAGCTGAAAAGGGCCCAATGGGCTGCTTAGACCAAACCAGCTCCTCAATTAATTTGAGGGAGTGAGAACAAGTATAATATATTAGTATATTACTAATTGTTTTTGCAAATAATTTATTGCATATTTGCTACAGAAAATGCTCTTATTTTCAATTGTTGGGAATGAGTCAGTAACAATTGGATCTTCTTGGCAGAAATACAGCTTTGAGAACCAATATTTTCAAAGCCATATTTTCAGTGGTTATTCATTCAATCTGTACTGCATTGTATGCATGTTTTGAAATATGGCAATCCCATATTTTCAAAGTTTGTTTTGGCTACTCTTTTATTTTTGGACCTGTAAGTTTTGGGGTTTCACTGGGAGGGATCTAAGAGAAGATTGATGTGGCAACTTTTTAAAATGTTTCTATGATCATGGGAAATTTGCTGAAAATATTGCAGGTTATATGTGTGGCCAAATTTTTTTTAACCTTTCTGAATCCAATTATTAAAAAATAGTAAAGCCTGAAGAATAACTAATAAGATGTTTTCTCCTACAAGCAGGTCAATCGGATGGGAGCTGCCTGGTTCCAAAGAGGTCTCAACAGCCTTGAATCACAGATCAGAAGGAATGAAATAGGAGCAGACTGCTAACATTTGAACTTCTCCAGCACCATGTGCAGAGATGTTTATGGCATTACAGTGAAATTTATTGCCATAGAAGCTGCTGGGCAGCCCTACTCAAAGATTTCTTGCAATCGTTCTAGAGTTTATATCTAGTTCTCTGCTCCAGGAAGGATTTGCAGCTTTGATTTGTACCTTGTGTAGCTCTATAAATACTGATCCTAGCCTGTTATATATGATGACAGCGATAAACCTCTCTGGTGATATATCTTCTGCCTGTGCATTGTCTGGGAGTACTTTTTGCTTTGAACTGTGCTGCGCTGTGCTGTTGAGTACAAGAGGAGATAAAACAAAAGAGGTAATCTGAGAACAAGATAGCAGAATAAGCCATATCTAAGACTGATGACAACCTCCCTAGCTGCTGGGCCCTTGGCTGCAGTCTTAGAGAAAAGCTGGAAAAGCTTCTAAGAGTCATGCTTGCTTATTCAGGCATGGGATCCTGCAAGCAGATCATTTCTAAATGCCTTCACTCTCCATTCCTCAACCTTTCCAGTTCTTATCTCAAGCTACTTTCAAAGTGGAATGATTTTATTAAGTCAAATTTTATGCTCATTGAAAAGAAAGGGGCGATTTCCAATTTGAGAGGAAGTCCCCACAGACACTGTGCAGATTATAAGCAATGTACCATTTTGCAACATTATTCAGAATAGCAGAGTTGGAAGGGATCTTCTACTGTAGGTCTTCTAGTCCAACCCCCTGCTCAAGCGAGAGACTATATACATTCTACATATATGGAAATGTATCAACTTTCTCAGTATGATCACCAGACGCAAGCAATAATCCTTGCTTCAACATGTGCTGATGGAATGTTACACATATCTGGGCTGGTCCTACCAACACATCTAGGATCTCAGTTCAGCACTCAGCTCTCTCAATATTCGTTTGTGGCTGACCAATCCAGTATGATCCTCGGGACCAAGTTTTATTCTAAGTTTGGTATGATTGGCACATATTTAAGACTATTTATAGAGTCTTGATGCTCTCCTAGCTTGGTTGTTTTCTTGCAGATGTTTTTTTACCCAAATAGTTAAGATCATCAGCACCACAGACCCCATTATTCACAATGAGTGAATGTGTGTTTCCTATTTCTAGAATTGGGATTCTCCAATGTTTCCTATTTCTAGAATTAGGATGGCAAGGCTATAAATACTGTTGTTGTAATGTTTCTCTCTTTCTCTATGGCAACATATCTGATATCTATGCCAAGCTGCTTTTACTTACCAACTAACTGGCTGGTTAACTGACAAACTAACTCCAAGGATTATCCGCAAGTCACAGCCCTAATGCTAATGTCAGTGATCCTGCCAAGGAGACATCAAATTTGTTGACTAACCATGTCAACTTCTTAGCTCCCCCCAAATTCCACTGATCCAGAGGTAACAAACTTACATAATCTACCAGGGATCATGCTTCCCAACCTTGATAAGAAGGGGCCAGGTTTTATTTTATTTATTTATTTATTTATTAAATTTTTAGACCACCCAACTCCCGAAGGACTCTGGGCAGCTTACAACAACCAAACAACAATCAACACATGAGAAATAGAAAAGTAAACCAAAAGTTAAAATTTTAAAATACATTCCTCTTAATAAAATCTCCCGTCAACACAGATAGTAAAAAATATTCCATCTGGAAGCAAATCATCGGCCCCAAGCTTGCTGGCATAGCTAGGTGTTGACGGCTTGGTGGAAGGCCAGCAGGTCGGGGACGGTCCGGACCCCTGGGGGTAGTTGGTTCCAGAGAGTCAGTGCAGCCACAGAGAAGGGTCTCCCCATGGGCCCACCAGCTGACATTGCTTAGCTGATGGGATTTGTAGGCCAATCCTGTGGGACCTAACTGGGCGCTGGGAGGCATACGGTGGTAGGAGGTGGTCTCACAGATAACCCGGTCCTGAGCTGTGTAAGGCTTTAAGGGTCATAATCAACACCTTAAATTGCACCAGGAGGCCTATTGGGAGCTAGTGCACCTCGCGCAACAGTGGTGTTATATGGGTGTATCGAGGTACACCCATGATCACTCACGTGGCTGCATTCTGGACCAATTGAAGCCTCCAAATTCTTTTCAAGGGTAGCCCCATGTAGAGCGCGTTGCAGTAATCTAGCCTCGAGGTGATAAGGGCATGAGTGACTGTGAGAAGAGCTTCCTGGTTCAGGAAGAGGTGCAACTGGTAGACTAGGTGAGCCTGTGTAAAGGTCCCCCTGGCCATAGCCGTCAGATGATGTTCCAATCGTAGCTGCGGGTCCAGGAGGACACCTAAGTTGTGCACCCATTCTGAGGGGGTCACTGTCTCCCCGCTCAGAGTCAAAGATGGACAATCAACTGAACCTCGAGGAGGCAGGACCCAAAGCCACTCAGTCTTGTCTGGGTTGAGCCTGAGCTTGTTAGTCCCCATCCAGATCCTAACAGCCATTTTTTGTAACCTGACCTTCCACTAAACCCAGTCATGGGAGGCAATATTTGCTTGCATGGGGCCACTGATACGGTATTATGCATGGGAAGATAGAATAAAGGGGTTAGAATGTGATAATCTGGGCAACAGAACACATTTCTTCAAAAGTAGCCTTGTCCTCACATTTAAGAGCACTCCCTGAGTTTTCAGTTTTCTCCCTGGCGTTCCCTTGCAAGGAAGAAAGAAATAGAGAAAAAGAGCTTGATTAGCACTAGTAATGCCTGCTGTGTTTTGTGTCCATGAATAGGAGTCCCTGTGTTCATACAGTACATCTCTTTCTCAGTATGCAATGGGAGTGTCCCTGGTATATAGGCATGTTTAGTCAAATGGGCTCCTAGTATTGCTGATCTTGTTCAACCAGGCAGCAACACTGAGCTGATAATTAGCTCCATGGGAGTAGGCAGTTGTTCAGAGAAAACAAGGAAAAAAAAACAAGGATAAATCCCCAAAGGCTTTATACGAAGACTTGCAGTTGGATTGCAAGAAATTCTTCATCAAGAATTGTCTGTTCCATGTATGGTCTGTAGTTCAAGGGAAACTGTATTTGTAGAAATACAGTTTCCAGAGAATGGATAACAGAAATAATTTCCATGAATTGGATGTTATATTCTTCCCTGCCTAGTGAAGCTCCTAGTACTTTTTCATCCTTACCTGAAGGTGGACAGACCTCCCTGATCTGTGGGGAAAGTATCACGATGTGTTCAGTGTGTTTAGTCTCTGTGGAAATCCTTGAATTTGATGCAGTTTTGATGCATCGAACACCATGTAGTCCAGTTTTGAAAATCTGTTTTATAATTTCAGTTGAAGATGTAGACCAGGCCTGTCAAACTGGCAGCCCATGGGCAGGATATGGCCCGTGCAGGCCACGCCCACCCCGGCTCCGGATAGGCAAAAAATGTTGCTATACGTCATGATCCAGCCCACGAGGCGATTGCGTTTGACACCCCTGATGTAGACAGAGGATTTGAAATGGGGCAGGTGATCATCTACATCAGGGGTCTCCAACCTTGGCAACTTTAAGACTTGTGGACTTCAACTCCCAGAATTCTGGGAATTGAAGTCCACAAGTCTTAAAGTTACCAAGGTTGGAGACCTCTGATCTACATCCTCAATACTTCCACTACAGTCCATTTGTGGGAAGCAAAATTATTGAGTCTTTGCAAAAGTGAGCTATTGGACCACCTCCTTGGATCCCACTAATTTTACTAAAATACACAAATATTTTACTAAGTTTGTAATGGTAACTTTATTTCAATGTTACTACTTTTATTTTTATTGCAATAGTATTAATTTACTGTTGATTTCTGTTTTGTATTATAAGCCAACTTAAGGGTTCATACAGAAAGAACCAAATAGAGAGATACAAATTCAAACATAAATAAAAAATATTTCACTGGTATTACATCTTGTTGAAAAGTAATTTGTCAGATTTGACAGTAATTTATTTATATTTCTATCCCTCCACAGTCCGGCTGATTTTGAAAGTTTACAGGATACAAAAATATTAGAACATCCACTATAAACCTAAAATGAAACTAAAACTCCACCAAACAATATGAATAATAACAGTAAAAAGAAAGAATATGGTAAAACTCACTAACTGCCCCAGATTAACTTCCAAAGCAGCTGAGTTTTTCACAATCTCCTGAAACCCATCAAGGGGGGGGGAGAAAGGGGGATTTGCTCACTGTCAGAGAGTTATTGTTTCAAAGCACCAACAATACAAATAACAAAAAGCAGGACCTCTTGCTCCCTCCCCATCTCAGAAATGGGGGTGGGGGCTACAAGAAGTTTCTCCCTGGTTCATCTAATAGGGTGGGCTGATTCAGATATAAGGAAATAGTCCAGTAGGCACTAAGTGATAAAAAGTCTTATAAGTCAAAACCAGCACTTTAAATTATACTCAGGAACCAAGTGGTAGCCAGTGCTGGGCCAATTGCATATGTGTGACCTTTTTTGGGAGGGTCTTTCAAGTCGGTGAGTAGTGGGACAAATCTCTGCAGATTGCTTGGCAAGTGTTTTCAAAAGTAGTTTGACATTGTTGACATTGCCTGCTCCTTAGGGCTGAGAGAGAGTGACTGGCCCAAGTTCACCCAACTGGCTTTAGGCCTAAGATGAAACTAGAATTTATGGTCTCCTGCTTTCAAACTATCTTCAGGATGAGAGCCAGCTCCTTGAAATAAGAGGCAATAAAATGCCAGCACCATTATACAAATACTTTATTCAGAGATGAATGCATTGCATTTGCAATCCAAGGAGGAATGGAGAGAAAATCAAGATATCTGAAAAAATGGAACCTGGCCAAAAATATAAACAAATGACTGGCAATTAATCAATTATTATTAACATATTTTTCGGAGTATAAGATGCACTTTTCCTCCCTAAAAGAGGCTGAAAATTAGGGTGTGTCT
>JANHJO010002035.1:47940-58071 GCA_032468235.1 Pseudoxyrhopus heterurus | reverse complement strand
GAGGGCCGCCGCTTCCTTCCTTCCTCTCATCCTCCAGTGGTCCTATGAAGCTGGCTGGCCACCGCTGCCGGGGGCTTTCCTGCAGTCCAGAGTTCTCCGCAGGCCTCGCTCTCGCCGTTGGGTTTCTGGGGAAAGGAGCGGTTCCCCGGCTTGCTCTCTTTGAAGCCTTTTCCTCCTCCCGTGAGCACTAATTGGGTAAGCAACTGACAGAAGTTAATAACGGCGTAAGAAAAATGTCTCCGAGCCGGTGGCCAAACGAGGAGAGCCTTCTGGCGAATTGATTTGGGGCCCTCGGGGGCCTGGCTTATTTCACTGCAAGCATTAATGTATTAATATTTTAGATGGGATCCGAGTCTATATTTTTTATGTCAGGCAATTGACGGACATTAAATTTTAATGAAATGATCTGCTGGCCAGATTTAGAAGGCTCGCCGGCCCAAAGGAACAGAACCATTAGCCGGGAGGAGGCGGAGGGGGGAGCTTGAAAAAAGGGGACGTAGCCCTCTCACTAACAGGTAAATAATTAAATGTTCCCCCACTGGGTCGGGGCGATTATTTGGAGAAGATTCGTGGGCAAACTGGGCAGGCTGCCGAAGGACTAAGGGAATGAGTGAAGGCCAAGTCCCGACGGGGTCCGAACGCAACCTAACTTCCCGGGGCGGCTAGTGGCCGAACGAGCGGAGAGGCTAATGTCCACTTTTCGCTTCAGAGTTATTTTGGATTGTTTTTATTCGTTTGTGGGAGATCCTGCGATAAAATCCACAAAGAAAAAGAACAAGAAATGAGTGGCCAACGATATCCTTCGGATGAAAATCGCTGAGGCGGGAAATCAATTTAATCCTTCGTCTGAGAAATAGTTGGTGCTGAGGCGACACCTGTATAACGCCGGCTCCGTTTTTTCTTCACCATCCTCGGGAAGTTCCACTTGAAGCCATTTCATTACCTGACTGAGAGGAATCCAGTGTTTAGAAGGAAGGATAGGAATTTACACAATGGGTTTAAAAACATGATCCCCTTCGTGGGCAAATTAGCGGTACGATTATATTGCTAAACTTTATGAATCTATCCGCTGTGTAACTTGGTATGTCGCAGAATTAGTAAACTTTTCAGTTAAAAATGCTGGAAGGATCCATCTGTTAATCAATCAGGTAATCCATCAACTGTTCATGGCATCGAATGTGATTATAAACGCGAGTGTAATACATCCGATCTGCCCTTTCTGCTGAAAGCCTGTGAACACGTAATCCATAATCTTTTCTTACGTGTAAAGGAAACTGTAATGTATTGCATTTTTTTCGTTGTTTTCTTTAGTGGAATATTCTTAAACATGCACTGAGTTGAAATTGTCGAATATATATGTACACTTGAAAACAATGTCCTCTCCCTAGAGGCCTCTGGCCTCCTACCTGCTTTCCCCAACAGGACCTATAATCCCATATTGCTTGCCGACATGGCCACAAATTGGAATAATGAGAACTGTAGTGCAATTTATCTACGGAGGACAAGGTAAATATATAGAGATAAATACCCCATTTTAAGTTTTCTAGTTGTAGTAGTAGAAAGCATTCAATGCGTAGTGCGAGAGTGGTGTTTTTCCTCCGAATCAAATAATCGGGGCAGAAAATGTAATGGTGATGACTAACCGAGAACCCGAGTATGGGACCAAAAGATTCGCAATTTATTCTTTCGTGATTGTGGAAATATTTGCGAATCCTTCAGAAAGAATTAAAACTTAACATTATTCCTCCCTCCCGACGTGCGCTAAATACATACATGTATCCAGTACTTTTGTTGTAACAACGCTTCAATTCCCAGTTGGTCCCGGGCCCCCCAAATATAGCCCTTCCCCGCTATAGAATAACAGGCCAGATGGCCTTTGCCTTGCCTTGCCGCCGCCGCTAAGTGATTGGGAGACGATCTTATTGGGAAGAGCATCTGTTCAGGCACCCTTCCCCCGCCTCTTCACTTAGGACGCCGAGCCACACCGCCTCTCCTGTTGCCCGCAGCTCTCTTCGGGATGAGCTCAAATGTCGCAGGGAACCCAAGCTCCGAATAAATATTTGCAAGGCTGTTTTGTTCGATGTCAGATCCAATTTAAACCAAAGATCGCGCGTAGTCTGCGTCGCCCAATGCACATATTCCTCCGCCCCCGAAAGAAAGGGAGAGGGTTGCAGAAGGTGGAAAAAGAAAAGAGAGAAAAATATACCCATTAAGATCCTTCCACGTTGAATTTGCCCCCCCCCGCAACTGTAGTCTCCCTTTTTTTATTCGACAGCGAAAGTTTTCCACTTGTGGCAACTACATTTGTAATTGTCAACAGTTTGAAGAAGTGGAGTTTTACCCTACAGCTTTTTGGTAACGCGGGCTCGCTCCCACAGTAAAAGCGTAAATTGTTCCAGTTTCTCGATGCTTTTTAATTGGAGCCAAAAGTAGTGTATAGACAAAAGTTAAAATTTTAAAAGAGTATCGTTAAAGATGCCAATACAATATTTTTACTATGATGAAAACTATCTTAACTTCTGAATTCTTCTAAGCTCTTGCTCAAAACTGCCCTGCTGTCCGGACGTAGGAGTAGGTATGCACGTTATCTCCTACCAGTTTCCACATATTTGTTTATTTATTTATTTGAAATAAAGTTCCACTGGGAAGCTGAAGTTGGTGCCTTGGCCCCTATGGAATCTCCGCAGCTTAGGGGTATGACTGGAAGGGTCGTTTATACGTTGCCTTTAGAAGGAATGCCTTGCCACGAAACACGTATAAAGGAGGCAAGCAGGCCTCTTGCGCCCGAGAGAGGAGCTGTTCTGCACCGGGCGATACTCCAAGTCGGGGCATTCCCAGCAGGCTCAAAGTCAGGCTTAAGATACCCCACTCCTTCCTGAGAGCTCCGCTCTTCCGGCTTTACTTTTATTAGGCGGAGCGAGTGAGGCTGCTGGAAGGCCAGCCAATCATGAGTTGTGCAATAACTACAGTATATTAGGGGGGTGTTGGGGACGGCGGATTTTCTTCAAGCGCTCACGACAGTTGTGGGTTTATCCAAGGACCATCTAAGGGCCCCCTCGGCCTTACCCTAAGTTGCCTTCAACTTTACCTTTGGCCGTTGTACATTCCTGAGACTCCAATCCACTTTATGTACCTGGGCGACAGCAGACAACACTGGCCTAACAGCTGGACTCATCTGCTTTCTCCTCTTTGTCTGGCCCAGCGCTGGGCCATCCCGGTCGGGCAAAGTTACTTTTCACATCGATTTGACAACAGAAGTTCAACCGGGTCAGCTTTTTACAGGTTTTCCTGACCACGCCTATTGAATTTTCACGCGGTGCGGAGCGGCGAAGCGTTTCTCTCCGGGAAAGAGTCCCAGCGACTCTGCCAGAATCCGGAGAGACTCAGTCTTTTTCCCCGGCTCTGCGAAAAAAAACCTGCTGCATTCCGTGGCCTCCCGGGATTTCTTCTTCCCGGGGCGCGCCTTGTCTGCAGGTGATCGGATTTCCCCCGCTGCCCCTCCCCTACCTACCTAAAGTTCTTCTGAGTTCTTTAGGGAATCTGCCGGCGCCACCTCCATCATCCAAAGTCCTTATGGTTTGTTTGGGAGAGCGGGCGTTTTTTGGAGAGAAAGGAAGGGGCTGATGACTGCTTCAAAAAGAGAGAGCTCTTTAATGGCCCTTCCATGAGCTACTGCGGGGAGATCAGGGGGATGGGTGTTAGGCAAAGAGATACTGTTGCTCTTCCACAAAAGAGGCACACCGGGTTATATCTGGTGTGGCAGGTTGGCTTTCTCACTCAATCTCTTTAAGTGTGGCACAGGACTTCTAAGAATTATTTTATTTAATAGTTCATATTTTAATAATACCATGGGGGGGGGAGTAAAAATACTTGAAGTTTCATTGAATTAGGAATTCAACCCCTTTAAGAATGATTAGGTCTAGTACATGGTGTGTGTTTTTTCAAACTTGGGAACCTTAAGATGTGAAAACTTCAATTCCCAAAACTGGCAAAGGAAATTCTGCAAATCGGAGTCCATAGATCTTAAATTTACCAACTTTGAAAACACTGGTCTAGTACAAGTCTGCTAAAGAGAAATAATAACATTTCCAGTTTGAATCTGGTTACCATATTGAATATTTCAGGTGACCTGATAACAGAACAATAGAGTTGGAAGGGACCTTGGAGGTCTTCTAGTCCACACCAGGGCTCAGGCAGGAAACCCCATATCATTTCAGACAAATGATTGTCCAATCTTCTCTTAAAAACTTCCAGTGTTGGAGCACCCACAACTTCTGGAGGCAAGTCGTTCCACTGATTAATTGTTCTGTCAGGAAATTCCTCCTTAGTTCTAGGTTGGTTCTCTTCTTGATTAGTTTCCATTCATTGTTTCTTATCTTGCCTTCAGATGCTTTGCACAATGTTTGACCCCCTCTTTTTGTGGCAGCCCCTTAGATATTGGAACACTACTATCATGTCACCCAAAGTCCTTCTTTTCATTAAACCAGACGTACTGAACTCCTGCAATCATTCTTCGTTTGTTTTAGCCTCCAGTCCCCTAATCATCTTTGTTGCTCTTCTCTGCAATCTTTCTAGACTCTCAACATCTTTTTTTTTTATCATGGTGACCAAAATTGGATGCAATATTCCAAGTGTGGTCTTAACAAGGTATTATAAAATGGTACTAACACTTCGTGTGACTCTATACCTCTGTTAATGCAGTCTAGGACTGCACTGGTTTTTTTGGCAGCTGCAGCACAGAGCTGGTTCATATTTAAGAGACTGTCCACTAGGACTCCAAGATCCCTTTTGCAGTTACTACTATGGAACCAGGTGCCATGTATTCTAAACTTGTGCATTTGGTTTTTCTTGCCTAAATGTAGAACCTTACTTTTCTTACCCTTTAATTTTATTTTGTTAGACAGAGCCCAGTGTTCAAATCCTTCTGTATATTGAGTCTATCTTCAGGAGTATTAGCTATTCCTGCCAACTTGGTGTCATCTGCAAATTTGGACACGTTCCCCTTCTATACTCTCATTTAAGTCATTGATAAAGATACGGAAGAATACTGGGCCAAAGAGAGAGCCTTGGGTGCCCACTGCATACTTCCCTCCATGTATATGCAGGTCCATTAGAGACTACATGTAGGGTACAGTTGGTCAGCCAGTTATGAATCCATCTGGTGGTGATGCTATCTAACTCACATATTTCTATCTTCTCAAGCAGGGGTTGTGGTCTACTTTATCAAATGCCTTACTGAAGTCCAAATTAGCAAGCTTCTCCCTCTGACTCAGTCCCAGATTCCAATATGCTAATAAGATTAAGTTCCTGTGCAATGCTTTGTAAGGTTTACAGCAATAGTTCTGCATGGGGAGAGTCTTTTTGAAGGTGCATCTTTTACCCTCATCTTAGAAATAGGTAAAAGAATCCCTGCAGATTTTGCTCGGCTAGATATTGCTGACTGTAGGGGGCAGTGCTCATCTCCATATCAAGGGTAGTTGAGCCAGCACGGTCTGAAGATGTTTCTGTGGTCATGTGGCCAGCACGGAATGCTGTTACCTTTACTACTGAAATAGTGCATATTTATCAACTAGCATTTACATGATTTCAAACTGCTAGATTGGCAGGAGGTGGAGCGAGAACAGAAAATAACCCTGTCACACGGCACTTAGGTTCTGAACCAGAGCTGTCAGTTCTCCAGGCCACAAACCCAGGAGGTAGTGGGCCACTACACTGTCCCTGAGCCAAAGTATGCATAGGAGGATGCTGATTTTTCAATTCTGCCTTATCTAGGTTTCCTTGGAAAATGCCATTGAGGGGCAAATCCACTTAAGGTTAGTGTTAGGCTGCATGAATTCAGACAACAAAATGGATAACTCAAAGGATTTATAGTGCATTGGTATGCTTAGCAGGGTGCTGACTTTTCAAAACTGCAATATTTATGTCCCCTGGTAAAATGCATGGGAAAATCCCATTGCAGGGAAAATCTACTAGGGGTTATAGTTAGGTCTTCATAAGTGGTGCTATTCAGCCAGTTCCGACAGGTTCCAGAGAACCGGTAGCAATAATTCGAAGAACTGGCAAATACCACCTCTGATTGGCTGACCACGGCAAATACCACCTCTGATTGGCCAACCGCATAGCCACGCCCACCAATTGAATCCCTGGTCTTCATGAATACAGAGAGCAAAATGAACATGGCCAATGGATTCATAGCACATCAATATATTTAGGAAGGTGCTGATTTTTTTAGCCTGCCTTATCTACGTTTCCTGAGAATATATATAGGAAAACCTCATTGGGTGGGCAAATCCACTTATGGTTAGGGTTGGTTGGGTCTCTATAAATTCAGAAAGCAAAATGAACATCACCAATGAATTCGTAGCATATTGATATGCTTAGGCGCTCTGGTGGCACAGTGGTTAGCATAGAGTATTGCAGGAAAACTCTGCCCACAGCCTGGAGTTGAAGCGTCAGCATTCAATCCTTCTAAGCTCAGTACAATGAGGACCCAGATTGTTGGTAGCAATATGCTGACATTGTAAAACACGGAGATTGCTGTAGCAATATGGGGCAGTATATAACTGCTGTTGGTATTACTATATTTATTACTTAAAACTGCACAGACTTTTGAGACTGCCTTATACATGTTTCCTAATAAAATACACAGGAAATGATTGTGGGGCAAATCCACTTAGACATAGGTCTCCATGAATTTGAAGACCAAAATGAACATCGCCAATAGTTTCATACCACATAAGTGTTATGACCCACATAGTCAGGGCAAGGCAGGCCTCTAGACAGTACTTTACTGCTAAATAAATGTTCCAAAAAAGGCCCTCCAAAGACTGGTAAGACTCCACTCCATGCTACCCTGAAAGCAGCCACATTCAGTCACCCAAACAACAGCCCGTATATATTACCAGGAAATGTAGATGACGCAGGCCCGAAAAGTAGGCCCCCTCCTAACCATACCCCTGGTCTCCAAATTCATTGGCAATGTCCATTTTGCTCTCCAAATTCATTGAGACCTAACCCTAAGTGGATTCTCCATGAATGGGATTTTCCCATTTAATTTGCCAGGAAATGTAGATAAGGCAGGCACGAAAAGTAGGCATCGTCCTAACTATATCCATGAGCTCTGAATTCATTGGCAATGCCCATTTTGCTCTCCGAATTCATGGGGACCTAACCCTAACCATAAGTGGATTTTCAGAAAATTGGATTTTCCCATGCATTTTGGCAGGAAATGTAGATAAGGCACCCCTAAAAGTAGGCCCCCTCCTAAGCATACCCATGGGCTCCGAATACATTGGCGATGTCCATTTTGCTCTCTGAATTCATGGAGACCTAACCCTAACCTTAAGTGAATTTTCTGCTAATGCGATTTCCCCATTTATTTTGCCAGGAAATGTAGATGAGCAGCCCCGAAAAGTAGGCATCGTCCTACCTATACCCATGGGCTTCGAATTCATTGATGATGTCAGTTTTGCTCTCTGAATTCAAGGGAAAATCCCATTTGCTGCAAATTCACTTAGGGTTAGGTCTCCATCAATTTGGAGAGCAAAATGGACAGCACCAATGAATTCGGAGGCCATGGGTATGGTTAGGAGGGTGCCTACTTTTCAGGCATCACTTATCTACATTCTATGGCAAAATGCATGGGAAAATCCCATTTGCTGAAAATTCACTAAGGTCTAGGGTTAGGTCTCCATGAATTCGGAGAGCAAAATTGACATCACCAATGAATTTGGAGCCCATGGATATGGTTAAGAGGGTGCCTAGTTTTCAGGCATGACTTATCTACATTCTTTGGCAAAATGCATGGGAAAATCCCATTTACTCAAAATCCACAAAATGGACATCGCCAATGAATTCGGAGCCAATGGTTAGGAAGGTGCCAACTTTTCAGGCCTGCCTTATACTTTATATATTTCCTGGCAAAATGCATTGGAAAATCCCATTTGCTGAAAATTCACTTGGGGTTAGGGTTAGATCGCCATGAATTTCGAGAGCAAAATGGACATCGCCAATGAATTCGGAGACCATGGATTTGGTTAGGAGGGTACCTACATTTTGGATCTGCCCTATCTACATTTCCTGGCAAAATACATGGGAAAATCCACTTAGGTTTAGGTTTAGGTCTCAGCTAATGGGATTTTCCCATGTATTTCGCCAGGAAATGTAGATAGGGCAGTTAAATGTAGATAACCCTCCTAACCATACCCATGGGCTCCGAATTCATTGGCAATGTCCATTTTGCTCTCTGAATTAATATAGACATAATCCTATCCCTAAGTGGATTTTTGGCTTATGTAATTTTTCCATGTATTTTGCCAGGAAATGTAGATAAGGGGGGCTTGAAAAGTAGTCATCCCCCTAACTATCCCTATGGACTCCGAATTCATTTGCACTGTCCATTTTGCTCTCCGAAATTATGGAGACCTAACCCTAACCCTAAAAGGGACGCGGTGGCTCAGTGGCTAAGATGCTGAGCTTGTCGATCAGAAAGGTCGGCAGTTCAGCGGTTCAAATCCCTAGTGCTGCGTAAGTGAGTGAGCTCCTGTTACTTGTCCCAGCTTCTGCCAACCTAGCAGTTCAAAAGCATGTAAATAATGCAAGTAGAAAAATAGGGATCACCTTTGGTGGGAAGGTAACAGCATTCCGTGTGCCTTCGGTGTTTAGTCATGCCAGCCACATGACCACAGAGACGTCTACGGACAGCGCTGGCTCTTCGGCTTTGAAATGGAGATGAGCACCACCCCCTAGAGTCGGGAATGACTAGCATGTATAGGCGACGGGAACCTTTACTTTTACCGTTACCTTTAACCCTAACTCTAAATGGATTGCCAATATGATCACCAACTTCTGATGATGGATATGGCACAAGAAGAAGATTGGGATATGAACGAGTGTGAAGACTATCTTGGGATAAGTCAAAACCATAAGAAACAAATTACCAGCGTGATTTTTCAAAACCTAAGCAATTTTAGACTAACAGGTGTATTTTTGCAGTATTCTTCAATAATCTTGTAATATCAAGGAGTAACTGGACAAGTATAAATATATACTCTCTGTTCTGTCATTCCAAAAAAGCTCTAAAGGAGTTGGGGCAACAGTTTGTAAAATTTTCCAGTCAACATAGTGGCCAAGATGACTGGGACATTCCAGAAGTTATTGTCTTGAGGGAATCAAATAGGAAAAGGCTTTGCAATTGTGGGATGTGTCTGATCCCGCCAGCCTAATTTTGTTCCAGTAATTTCTCAAATATCAATGCTTTGCTCGTAGGGAAAAGAAACCACAAATATTTTCCATTATTGAAACAAGCTAGGTAGCCAGGAATCCTGCTCATACACACATATTTTTTAAGACATCCAAGAGGAGTTTAGCCAAGTCAGGGACTTTGACCCTAAAAGCAAAGTGTTGAAAATCAGCTTCAAGGAGGAGGCAGAGCAGAAATAGAGTTTTGTTTGGTATTCTCATATAGCTCACATAGCATTTAGAAAATGCACTTACTGACCTTTAGAACATAAATTCCATAGTTACTGTCCATTTGAACAGATCTTTACATTTCCAAAAATTTCAATTTTAATCTTGAGAATAATAAATTCTGGAAATATAATTCAGAGAGAGAGAAAGAGGGAAGGATGGGGGGAGAGAGATGGGAGACAGACACTTGTTTGATAGACAAACACCAAAATCAAGATCTCTTGAAAAGTCTAGTTTGGATCTGAAATAGTGATAGATGACAAAATAATATAATATAAAACTACATTTAATATAAAACTACTATATTTGGACTGCAAAAAATCCACTGAATAACAAGAAACACTGGGCTGTTTGTTACTTAATAATCATCTGGATTTCTAGAGCCCAAGTAACCCTAATTTAATATTTGTTTGAAAATCACTGTCATTTTAATACATTTGATATGTATCTAAATATGTTCCTCATAGAATATGTAAAGTTAGAAATCCTGAAGATAAAACCACATTTAGATGAAATGTTCCTATTCTGTTCATTAATGGAAGATCTAGAAGACACCTAGAAGACAGAAAATTAGTTGAGATAGGGTTGGTTATTTTCTGGTTTTATAATTACAGTATATACTCGAGTATAAGCCGACCCGAGTATAAGCCGAGGTCCTAATTT
>JANHJO010002035.1:20416-39252 GCA_032468235.1 Pseudoxyrhopus heterurus | reverse complement strand
CAGAGGCTATGGGAGGGCGAAAAACAGGCCTCCCGGAGGCTCTGGAAGGCCGGAAATGGGCCCATTTCTGCCTCCAGAGGGCCTCTGGAACCCAGGGAAGGCCGTTTTTAGCCTCCCAGAGGCTTGAGGAAAGCCTCCAGAGCCTAGGGAGGGCAAAAAACGGGCCTCCCGGAAGTTTCAGAAGGCCAGAAATGGGCCTGTTTGTGGCCTCCAGAGCCCACCATGTAATAGAGGTCACTATTATCAATAATCTCTCACAAATTTCCTGTGAGGGAAATTTTTTCCCTATATGCCTAAGGTGAGTATATTTTACGGTGAATGTAATTTTTAAAACTAATATTGTTTTACTCCTACAGATTCAAGGTGAGTATATTTTACGGTGAATGTAATTTTTAAAACTAATATTGTTTTACTCCTACAGATTCAAGCACCATTTAAAAAAAACACTTTATTCCAAAGAGCAAATTTTTATTTATTTATGAAATGTATATGCCATTCATCTCTGCATCAAGTGATTCTCTGCAGTTTATAATGTCAAAAATACCCATATAAAAATTAAGAGGTTGACTACATTAAAACACTGGGTATTAGCATTAACGCATAAGCAAGAGTTAAATATAAAAGGGAAACCATTATGGTGCAGTTCGGTGGACTTTTACCAAAGAAATCCTGTGGAACTCACTTCTGAGAATACATGCATAGAATGGCATAGCTAATGGTAATTGAAGAGCTCCACCTATTCCCAAAGTATGGCTGTATCATTCAGCCTTCCCCACCTGCTGCCCTTCAACGGCCAGCCTCCTCATAGGCATGCTGATGATGGGATCGTGAGGGTTCTAGCCCACACATCTGGAGGGCACCAGACTGGGGCAGGAAGGCCATTTTAGCTGTTGAGCTTTTTTTTTTTTAATAAATATTAATTGCTCCTCTGCTTCCGAAGAGCATCTGCCTCCAAAGTTATTGTCTTTTGGCAAAAGCTGCCTACTTGCAGGATGAAAAAAGAAGCAATTTGGTTTAATTTAATCAGTTTGGTTCTTGTGCCACCTCTATCTGCACCAGCCAGCCACCATTAAGGAACAATACATCCACCTGACACCATTTATAGCAACGGTGGCCCCAGGCAAGGCTCAGCTCACCCCTCCTTTGCCTGTAACAAATTAAATTTGTGCCATCAGCTCTGAAGCAAGTTAAACGCCAGGGGAAGCCAGAACGGACAGTGACAGTGTGATGAATGGAGGCACCGAGGAGAATGACACAGAAAGAGAAGAAAGGGGAGGGAAAATCAACCGGCTTTCAGCTGCTGCCCTACATCAGGTGCCGAACTTTTATTTGCCTCTTCACGCTGTTTCAGAGAAACAGAGATTGATTACTCTTGACTCCTGATATTAACTTCCTGCTTAAATTGCTCCACGTCTTCTCCTCAGTCTTGTGCCTAGGAGTTCTTAGCGGTTTGTTTTCCCATATCTAGGGTGAAAGTTGTTCCACGTTTCTCCTTTTTCTCCTCTTCTAAAGAGATGGCAGAAACTGTTCAGGCTTAAACCTGCCTGGTTTATTCCCATCTCTATGCTACAAAACTACAACTAATTCACAGATACAGAAACCACAGTAGCTGAACTATGTTTACAGCTTTCTGCATAACGTTTGGACTCAACCACTATGTTTGGACCGATTTGCAAAGCTCTTCCAGATATCTATTTACAAGTTAGGATGAAGGGGAAGTACAGCATAGTACCGTATGGATATGCATAGTATAGCTATACTTTTGTAACAGAGCTAAGATTGGCTGTGGTGCCCTGATGAACAAAATAATAAGCCTGGATTTACTAAACCGTAAGATGACCAAGAAAACTTTCCAGGTAGAATTTTCAGATACAGGTTGCTACTACAATTTATTTACTGAGGAATGGAAAGAGGGCAGCTTTCCCCAACTAAATGATCTTCTCATGAGCCAGCTTATAACTATTATCCTTGCTTAATTTAACCAGCAACTCTGAAAGGAAATGTAGTTAAACATTCCAGGAGGACACAAAGTTATGAAGAAATGGAATTGATTTTTCTGTTACATGTTGCAGTGATGAGGAAAATAAACAGTGATATATTGGACTTCCAGGATTATGAGAAATGTTTCTCAACAGGTATTTTAATTTAACTAGTCATTTTAACAGATATGAATATTGATGGATGCCAAAATCTTTTTAGAGATGTCGTTATCTTTGACCATTAGTTGAGGACAGCTGCATCACAGGAATCTCTTGATGGGCACTTATTTTCTACTTCCACACATTACAGGTAAAATGCTGAAAGCCAGTTGAATCATTTATATTCAAATGTATTTTTATTTATTTTCACATTCACAGCTTTCAAATTACACTGAACATTTTATCAGATCACATATTCCTCTTCTAATTTTTAACAAGGAACAAAATAATGTGTTTCCCTAGTAAATGGCTGGTGTGAAATTTTCTTGGTCATTTGTTTTTTGTTTTTGTTTTTCTTCTGTGTGTTGACCTAAAGGAATACAACAAAATAAAGTTATAGGATTTGTTCAGTAGCAAGAAAACCATTGAATCCTATATAAAAAAAGCTTCCATCATGCATCAAGTAAAATTGTTCCCAAGATAGGTAACTACTTGATTGTTTTGTATTTCTCTCATGACATCTTTGCTTTGAATGTCGACATCTTTATCTAATTCTAGTTTTATTTTTAATCAGAAACTTAATTGTAACTAATAGATGGATCAAGATAAATGGTGATACACTGCAGATCTTTAGATCAGAAATGGTTTCTAATCTATGTAGTTCAACAGCACCTCAACAAACAAGAATCTAAATATTCTCCCACCACTGTTAACTTATCCTATTCTATTTGTTCCTATCTCTACATCTATTTCTGAACCATTTGCTTTAACCTCATCTTTCTAAATGGTTACTCATCATTTTTTATATTTGCACTGAAACCGTAATCCCAGTGAAATTACACTGAAATCCCAACTCTGCATTAAGTCTGTAAATTTCTACTCAGATGTAAAACAGAACCATGATAAGCCTCATTTCCTGCAGACTCTTAACCTCTCTTTGCTGATAGTTGTTCTAGAACCTGCAACCACAGCAAAGAACCACTATAGGCTTCATTGCCATGGGGTCTCCCTAGGTGGGTCCAGCAAGAGTTGAGCATAAGTTGAGGCCGAACCACTTTCTTTGCACCAATTAAACAAGAGGTCTAGTGGTTAAGGCACCAAGCTAGAAAGTGAGAGACCTGGAGTTCAAGTCCTGTTTTAACCATGAAAGCCAGCTGGTGACTTTGGGGCAGTCACTCTCAGTCCAATTCATCTCACAGGGTAGTTGTTGTGAGGAAAATAGGAGGAGGAAGTGTTGGATATGTCCACTACTGTGAGTTATTTGTAAAATTCATAAAGATTAAATATAAATAAATAAATTTGCTTAATTGCTTGAATGTAATATCATTTCATATTGATTTGCTATGCTTTAATCTGGCTCCCTCAGATTAAATTCGACTATCCCCTCCACTTGCTGGGACTGTGTGTGCCAAAATAGCCAACCAGCATGGCCCAAACTCCTGGAGTTTTAGGCAGTACTTTGTTAAAAGAAACTTGGTGCCCTCTTGTCTTTTGGTCTTTAATTCCTATTAACCACGGCCAATAACACGGAAGCTCTAGTCCAAAACATTTACAAGCTGCTGCTGCCTCGCTTTGCTATTACTATCTTTGGAAGCGCAGTTCACGGAAAACTGCGGACCATGACCAAGGAAGGGTATCCGAGTCGGGCGCGCCTCCTCTTTTCCCGGGGCCAACGCCGCTTTCGTCTCTTCTCGTACCGGGATACCGGGCGGTGTTTGCTCCGACGGAGGGGTCGCTTAAAAGTCCCGCGCCCCGGACTATCCCGAAGGAGCTGGAAAGTAAGTGAACGTCGGTTCATCCCCACCCTTCAGGCCGGCACACAGGCAGGACGCTGGTCCTTTTCGATGTAAAGGAGGGGTGTGTGTGAATGCCTGATAGAAGATTGGCTTCGCTGCCCGCCGTTCGTCACCGCCGCGAGGTTCAGCGAAACACGCCACGAACTTCAGCCTCCATCCTTGTTCGTGATAAATTGCGTTGACTGCCGACGGCCGGAAACAGTTTAAATGCCGCTGCAAATATTAATATTCCCCCTGGCAATCGCTTCTTTTTAACATTGCAAGACTCGGGGTTGTTGTTGTTGTTGTTATGACCAAGAGAGATGGATAAGACGCAGCCCCGCTCGAAATCCGTCTTTCCTGCCAGGAGAGCCGCGTATTTAATAGATGCCCGAGATCTCCTTTATGAAGATAGTTTATTGCCCAGCCCAAGCCTCAATTCCCCGGAGGCTGAACATCTTCGGCGGAGCAAGTTTTTATGTTTCCGATTCCGGGTTGCATTTGCTCTACGTACAAATCTTTCATTGACTGGAGCAGCCTCCTTTCCCCCATGGTGCCCTCCAGTTACGTTGAGCCCTCAGCAAATAGAGCCATCGGTTTGGGCATTCTGGAAACTGGAATTCGGACCCAGCAAAGTGTGTGTGTGTGGGGGGGGGTCGCATTAGCTTGTAGGAACGTTTCTTCAATAAAGTCAGTAGCTGCAGGGATAGCAGAGCAGCAAGTGCAGAGGAAACCTTGCTGAATTCCTATTATCTTGGAACCTGTTAATTGTTGATCTCAAAACACACACAACCCTAAGATGGATGGGAAACCTCCAGAATCCAGACAACTCAGGTCTGCAGACTAGAGTGGGAAGTCAAATAAACAAATAAGCAACTAAGAAGAAGACTGATGCCTCCCTACAGCTTCTGCAGCAGCCCCGAGTTAGCTCCGCTCAAAGAAAACCACCTTTAATGGATAAAGATGCAACTGAAATCCTAGGTCTATTTATTCAGAAGTCCCAACATGTTCATAGGGATTTCCAAATCAGGTGACATAGAATTTTATCCTGAGTGTTATGATGATTGAAATATGGTTTGGCAAACCATGATGAAGAGACATAGAACAAGCCATGGCGCTTCTTTTTTTCAATCCATCATGAAGTCACAATAAGATTTAAACAAAAATACCCTTGAGCCACATAATAACTTAGCTGGAGGTGACAGTTGCTGAACTAATGAGAAAGATCACAAAGTCCTGGCTATGGAAGAGGTCTGGAAGCCTTTCTCTGGAGATTCATTGCAGATCTGCAACTTACATTGGGCACATTTGTAACTTATGAAAGCTCACAGCACAATGGCTTAAAGCAGCTCTGGATCTCTTTGCTTTCTTCCACAATTTCTAGCCGTTTGTAGTTTTAATATTATTAGATGTATTTTTCAGCTGCCTCCAAACACATTTGGAAATCAAACAATGTATCCATTGAAGAGTTTCCTTCCAAGTTCAGTTGAAAATGTTCTCAAACAACAGCCTGTGGCTTCAAGCAGTGGTATTTTTCTGTGTGGATATCCTGAAAAGAAATGTAATCAGGGTTTGTTTGTTTTTTTTGGTTGTTTGAAAGTCATTAATTATTTCTAGATATGACATCAATACATTTTTTTTTTTTAAAAAGCATCTGCCCTCATTTTAGCCAGAAAATTAATACTTCAGATTCAGGAAACAGGGCTTAAGGTACACTCAAAAACCAAGCCAGGCAAGAGATGGAAAGAAGCTCAGGCTTGCTTGAATTCAATAAAATTTACTTTAGAATAAGTATACTTTTGCAGACCAACAAAATTGGTCTGCATTGGGCTACAGGGAAAGCCACTCTCTTTCTGTTTTACCTAGGTGACAAAGAGTTTCCACAAGCAGCGCTCTGCAGCACAGGAATTGTCACCAGAACTGCATGGAGAGAAGCCAGAGGCAAGAAGTTCAAAGATTGGTCCAGAAAACAGAGACCATTGGAATATTTTGAGTCCAGACCTTTCCCTTAGAATTGAATGGTGTTCACAGGCTTTCCAGGAATCCTCTCCTGCCCACCATTCACTTTTGGCAATAGCAATAGCACTGCATTTATATACCGCCTATCAGGGCTTGCAACCCTCTCTAAGCGGTTTACAATGGCAGAATATAAATTGCCCAAACACTAAACTCCTTTCCCACTGTCATGTGAATAAGACAGCATCTCTCCCCCCTCCCCCCTTATCTGAGGCTATACTATGCAAACTTCCCTGGAGTGAGCTTAACTAAGCCAGTCCTACTAAAATGAATGGGGCCTAAGTTAATAATACTGAAAATAAATCCCATCTATATTTAAATATGAGTCTCGGTCCTGCACAATACTATTAGTCCTGAACTGGAACATGTAAGATTGCTGCATCAGAGGCTGAGATGTTTTTTCTATGTAACATCTGGAGTACTCTGTATGAATTTCTCATTCACCTAATTTCAGAAGTGGCAAGATGAAAGATTTGAGATATATTTGTCCTCTGGCATGTCATCTACCAACAATGCATGTTTAGACTAAATTTGAAAAGAAAGGCCACAGTGTCTGCTTTCCTGGATTACCACCCTCCCCTGGGATTTGCTGCTAAAATGAACTGGAGATGGGAGATGTCAAGGGCCTGAGAATACTTTCCTAGATACAAAAGGGCTTCCGGGTTGGCACTTCAAGTAAAAGTCGATGAGCAGCCAAAACATTTCAAATCAAATGCTGCTGCAATTGGTCCCCCCTTCCCCCCTCCCACGCACTCACACATAAACATTCTGCCTTCCTTTCTTCTTCAGTCCCAACTCTGCTGGATACCAAACAAGATCTTTGGTCCTTACGAGTTTCTGCACAGGTCCAGTTTAAATCTAGGTTTGCTGCCCAGCAAGGAAGTCTGACAATGGCATCTATAGGTGAACTGAAGGAGGCAGCAAAGAATGTGTTTTCTTGAGTTCTCCAAGCACTTTTCCCATTTGATCCGTATTGGCTGGAAATGTGAATACAAACAGATGCCTTTATATTTTTCACACAAATATAATACACTGCAATTCTTGACACAAATATCACCCTAGGGCCTGTGCTAGTAATTTTGGCCATCAGATTAGCATTGAGTCTTGGTGACTACATGAACAATTCCATGCAGTTTTCCGGGCAGCATTTCCAGAAGTGGTTTGTCGTTGCCTGCTTCCTAAAGCTGAGAGGCAGGGAGCTCTGTATCCAAGACAGGAGTAGAATTCACACGTTTCTTTACTCCTAGTCCTCCAGCACCTTTAATCTTTTCTTTCTGGCTTTCTTTCAGAAGATGCTTGGTCTACAGTCCTTTAATACAGTACAGCCACAATCTTATTTGCATGGGCTCCTGAGCAAGGCTCAGGACAACATCTTATTTCTTGATGCTATTTACCTTCTTGCAATAGATAAGTTCAAAGTATTGCAATAGAAAGATCTTAAGATTCAGTTAAAATTTATTTTAGTAATGTTAGCAACCTTGCATGATATTTCTTTGGACTGGAAGAGCAGAATATATATCTAACTAAGCAAGGCTCCAGAAATGCCAGAAGTTAACTTGTCCTTGTCTGGTGGGATAAATAACAAATATATGAGATAAAATCCTGAAAGTATTGGAACAGGATAAGTGACTAATATAGAAATGAATTTTCCATATGTTCAGAAGGGAGTTGCCTCAGACTTCCTCTTAACTCATGGAAATTATCTCTCTTCTACAGGCAAGCTGGATGCACACCTTTCACAACCTGCCTATTCCTTGAGATTTTGAAGAGAGGTTAATTCCATTACTAGACTGTCTCTGATTGATTTCTATGTGCCAGGAAGTTATTTTTGATTCATAGAGACCACTCAGACAATCTGTCCTTAATCTGACCTTTCAGGTTTTCCAATGGTGCACTCATGGCCACTGTAACTGACTGTCCATCCACCTTGCTCCTGGCCGTCCTCTTCTTCTCTTTCCTCCTACTTTTCCCAGCATTCAAGCTTTTTCCAGAGAGACGCTTTCTAAAGTTGCTTGTTATTTTGCTTTCCCAACCGAATTTGCCTTAATGTTCATGGATGTAATGTTTTTAAGGTTGGTTGGCTTTATCATGATAGGTATATGTAAATTTTATTAGTAACAGTACTGTAAAGATATAGTGTGTGATAATGACTTGGAAGAGACAGGAGGAAGATCAGAATGCTAGGCAATGGTCTGATTAAGAGACAGTTCAGCCCCACAAGTGGAAGAAAAGGAAGGGAAGCATTTCAGAAGGAACCCTCCCAAGTTTCTTGGGGACAAAAAGAGAACTGGGAGAAATAATTCAGCCTTGCAAGATTCTGTTAATGTAACCTTACGATAAAGTTGTCTGAAGAAGTTGCAAGGCTGACAAAAGCAACCTCCGGGCATAATTTGAGAGGAAATTTAGTAACTTCTCTACCACACTTCCTTTCAAAGCTCAGATTGATTTACGTCTAACAATCACCATTGGTTGAAAAACATCAGTTGGCTGCACTTTCACATCGGATAAAACATAAGCCTTGAGTTGTAAAAAGCGCATGTAATCCCTGCAAAAAAATTTACATTTTGGTTCAATAGTGACATGCCTACATATATCCAGCTATTTCATTCCCGGTAAATAAACTCGGTTCCGGTCAAGAGATCATTACAAACAGCTTTTGGATCCTAGAACTGAAAGCTAGGGAATTCTGGGAGTTGAAGTCCATTCCTCTTAAAGTTGCCGAGGAAATTGAGAAACCCCACCCTACTAAAGGCCATGAGATTGATGCAGGGCGTAGTCGCTCCAGCGCTCGGAACCGGCGAGGTCAGTAGACCTTTTCCAGAGGAAAATCCTTCTATTGTGAGCGAAGGCGCAGAGGAAGACGCGGAACTGTGCAGAATCCCGGCGGCGGGCTTTGGAGACCTACATAATGGAAAGTCGAAATAGAAGCAAAACGGTTGGCTGTTTTCCGCATTGGCCTCCCAGTACGGACCGGCGCTATTATTGAAAACAAGCTTTTGCGGAAAAGTGGGATGGGAGTAAACAAGAAGGGACAGCAGAGCCAAAGCCTTTGGTGGAGGACGGGAGAAGGGAGGATACCCCAAAGGTTTTTTTTTGGCACGTGCTTACTTCGAACAGGGCATGTGCGGAGTAAGTAAATAAAACATGCACCCCGTTGTAAGCGAGCCGAGAAGTCCGCCCTCTTTTCCTCACTGCCAGACTGCCTCCACGTGACACGCTGAGTGACAAACGAGTCAGTCACGTTTTATCTACAGTACTAGGTTGTGTAAATTCTCACAACTTGAGATTCGTGTATGTTGTTGAGGCCGTTTTAGTGTGCGGGCACTGGAACAACGGAGAAGGCTTTTCTTGTTATTTGTGTGAAGTATCCATACATTTTTATTTCTGTACCACATTTCCCACCAAAGTCGGTACTTTCGTATTCCTAAATCCTAGAAAACTGATTAATTGAACACAGTGGATTTATGCAGTTATGATTAAGCTGGAATTGCATGACATACTGATCTACTGTAAAATGTTAAGTAATGCTTCAATTTACTGTGTGAGTTTCTATGATTGTACATTGATTTTACATTAAATATTGTAAAATGTATTAAACTAGTGTTTTAGATGCTGATTTGAGTTGTTTTGCATTGATATATGTTTTATATTATTACATAGTGTCCATTTGAAACCACTTTGTAAGCATGGTGCTGAAGAGTCAGCTACTAAATAATGATCACTATAGCACAAACTCTTATTAGTAGGATGGCTGTCCCTTACCTCAAAATGGAACACCCAATAGGATGGATTTAAAAAAAAAAAGATTGAAAATTATTTTGATTGGTTTTTGGAATTGTCTGTTGATTTCTGTGGTATAGAATTCTACAAATGTGCAAGGCCATTTTATGAAAAGCTGTGCATTATTTCTTCCCTAAAACCAAGCACTAAGCAATTGTCGGCTGTATTTATAACTGGCCCCCAAAGGCATCCTCATTTTTTTGAAAGCTTTCTGTACAAGTCTGTGGAGGAATTGAAACTGAATACTTTTTGGGACTTTGGACTTCAGGAGAAGGTAGCCCGTCATTCTCTTGTCTTAATCTTAGTTGGCTTTTTGGTTTTTATTTGTATTTGTAAAAAAAAAACCCTTCACAGAGGGGGATCACAGAGGAGATAGATGGCTGCCTTTGTTTGTTTCTCAAACTAGGCAAATCCTTGTTTTGGCAATAGAAATTTGCTCCCAAACAGCAGTCAAGAAGATCAAAGGAAACTGATCTATGCATTTGTGTGAGGAAAGGGAAACAAGTATAGAAGAAACTTTATATTCCGGTATTGCCTTTTTAGTACTGTCTAATACTTCTAGTGCTGCATTGTCAAGGTAGTATTTTCCTAATTACCAAATAAACACTTTTATTTCAATTATTGCAAGTGTACAGGTGGATTTTAAATTCTCCCAGTTAATATTTTAAATTTTATCGAGGTTAATTATTTATGAAACAACAGAAACTCTAAAAGGGTGAACTGAAACTCAAGTTTATCTTTTTCAAAAGAGAGGCAAAAGGAAGATCAACTAAGTACAGGCTGCCCAGATATATTTCAAACCCTTTTGACAAGCCAATGATAACTATTAGTAAATAAATAGCATATAGATCAATGAATAAAAAAAGCGAGTTACACAAGATATTGTGATATGTGATAGCATGCTAATCATTCCAACCATTTAATAAGTCACAATAACACCTTTACAATTTGTTTTGATTAATGTTTATGCAGTTCTTAAAAATTCCACATTAAATTTCCAGATTTTCTTCTTGTGTACATATTTCTGATCTCGGGAACAGGATAACTGCAAGGAAAAATAAATTCAGCAAATATAAATATTACAATAAAATGGATCTTTTTTTAAACCAAGATATTTTATTTTATCTTATTTTCTTCTTATGTACACTGAGAACATATGCACCAAAAACAAATTCCTTGTGTGTCCAATCACGCTTGGCCAATAAAGAATTCTGATTCTGATATTCTATAATGTGTATGTATATATATACACACACACACTACAGTATGTTTTATTGTGTTTTATTAATCTAGGTGAAGTTATAATATATATTGCTACCGGTAGTCCATGTATGTTATGCCATATGCTAAATAAATACATACATTCTATAGTGTGGGTTTTTCCAACCTGAGGAAATTAAAGCCAGGAAGTCATTTTGTTCAGGTAGAATTTACTACAGTGCTGCACCTTTATGTAGCAAGCTTGCATAAAATTGGATCTAATGCAATTTTATCCTAGGACCTTTACTGCTCCATGGAGATGAGCTGTGACATTTCTGTTTCCCCTTTCATAAATATTGCATCTACCAAATGCAATTACCAAAGGCAAAGCAGCACCAAGTGTTTACTAAATATAATTATGTGATAATGTTAATGTGTTCTATGTCTCTGCGTTCTGACACTAGACCAACTCCCTATTAATAACAGCTCAATGAGATGCTGAGGTTTTGCAGAATGCAATAGAAGGCTGAAGATTTCATGGTGGCTGTTAAAAATCCAGAAAAAAAAGGAACCTGCCCATTTACGTCCTACAACTTCAAATATTCTGTGCTGAAATGTACATGATTAGTTCAATATAGGAAAACAATAGATTAAATAGGAAAAAAAATATGCACATTTCATGAATACCACTCAGAAGGGATTGGGTTTTTTTTAGAATTTCCTCTTTTGGTGATCTACAAATTTCTCCACCTCATGTCATCTAGATACAGTATATTGAATTTGAATTCCAGAATTCAAAAGGTAACAGCCACCTTAAATTTCAAGAGTGGTAATTCACCAGGTTGAAGAGCAGTCTAAATTTATAAATCATATCTATAAAGAGGTTAATTAGTCCAAACTTGTTTAATGAATGCAATCTTCAATATACATCTTACTGCAATCATTTTATATGAGGCTTTTTGCATAAGAGCATGGAACAATGTTCTTAGGATTTATACCGTAATTCACTTAAGTACTTTAAGGCTTCTTTAAAGTACTTTTCCTGTTTCTGTTTATCACAAAGTGCAGTGTTTCTCAACTGTAGCAACTTGTAGAATTCTGGGAGTTGAACTCCAAACATCTTCAAGTTGTGAAATTGAGAAACACTGACAAAGTTAGAAACCTGACAGTGGGCTTGAGACCCTTGTTAGGCGTGATGAAAACTGACAAGCAACAACATCAATCTTCCATCCTTGCGTTACAGAAAATGGCCATTGCCAATAACCCTTAGGAAGGTTGTAATAATTTTGAATTGGTAAGGTGGAGGAATACAAACACTTAGGCACAAAGCTGGACATTAAAGAAGAGTAGGCTTTTATGTTTATTATTAATCATTGTTAAATGCACTGTTGATATTCCCCTAATGAGAAGTTAGGTTTAGACTATTTAGAATGATCTAGTATTTGGGGAACTGGCTGTCACATTATCCATGCATGTGAGAGAAAACATGATATGATGCTGGCCTAGGTTTGGAATACTTGTATTCAAGTCCACTGTCAGCTGTGGGATCTTGCTTGGTCACTTTGGGCCAGTCACTGTTTTTGAACTCAACCAGAGCTGAGAGTTACAATTTCTATTTCTGTGTTTTTATTACTGCAGAATGTTCAGTGAGTTCATGGGAACTCTGTATTGATCAAGAAGTAGTGCCTATGAGTGATATCTGTATTGATCGAGAAGTAATGCCTATGAGGATGAACAGGAAGCTTCTACTTGGCAGAGCAGATCTGGCAAGAAAGATCTATAAATGTAAGGCTACCAGATCAGGGTGACAACACTCTATTTATTACAACCATTTATTTAGCCACACATTGTAAATCAAACTCTGGGTGGCTCTCAATCAGCAATTAAAACAATATCAATAATAAAACAATATATAAATATATTAAACTATACACATTAAAAATCTGGCACCAAAGTTAAACTTTTGGCATACAGTCCCTCATAAAATCTCACCTACCTCATCCTATCCCAGTACTTGGGAGTAAAGTGAAGTCCTCAGTGCTTTTTGGAAGGCTAGCAGGGTAGAGGCCTGTGGAAGTTAAGGGGGAAGAGTATGCCATAGGGCAGCGGCTGCCACAGAAAAGGCATATTTCTTGTTCCCTTAAGGTGGCAATATTTAACAGAAGGGACTAGGAGCATGCCCATATTATCTGATCTTGTAAGGCAGGTAGATATCCTTAGGAAAGGGTCCTGCACATACTCTGTCCATGTTAATGGCAATAACCAGCATTTTGAATTCCACTTGAAGGAAAGTGGGAATAAGTGCAGTTTGCTCAACAGAAGTGTTACCTATGTAAACCTAGCAGCACTTATCACTGCATATGTCACATTGTGAACCAATTGTAGATTCTGGGTGGTCTTCAAGGGCAACCCTTGGTAGAGTACTAGAATAATTACTAGATGGTAGCAAGCATTACCTTATTCTCTGTTGCTAATAGTCCCCTGTGTTCTCGTAGTCCAAATCTATTGACCCACATAAGGAAAAGCATTTTAGGACATTTGTAATGAGTACTGAAGAATATAATACTGGTAGTAGACTCTTGCAGATGGTTTGATCAATATGCAAATAATCTTTCTTAGAGGACTGAATTACATGCATGTGGACTGTCCACACAAGGGTAAAGAAAATGCATCCCTATGAGCATATAGTGGTGTCATTGGAATCTTCTGAACTCACATCAGCCATAATTTTAATTTGATCTTTGACCTCAGAGGTGAAAGGTCAACTGTTGATTTACTTTGGTCCCGGGGTCTCCTGTTCATCCATGTTCACTTTAATGTTTTGCCATAGAAACAATTTTCTTTTCTGGCTAAATCACATTCAAAATATGGTGACTCACCAACACCTGATCTTCTCTGTTATTGAGCAACAGCTGCTCCTAAAAAAAAGTGCTATGCTCTTAAAACACCACTAAAAAGTTAAAATAAACCTCTTTGAGAAAGTTTTTACTGCAACCTGAACACATGTTAAGCGATGCCGATTTGGTATAGCTATAGAAATTGAATAAATAAATAAATATTGATTGGTGTAGTCTCAAAACAGAAGATTACAATGCTAAATTTACATGTAAAATAGAACATCTATCTCAAATTCTTTTGAGTTTGAAACCTTTGTAAGTCTGTGTTGCATCCAAGATAACAGTACTGTAAAGGCAGTAGGCTTGCAGGTTAATTAACATTCTGTGTTCATCTTCTAGTCTCTTAGGTTTCCTTCCTTTTTGTTCAATGTTCTCATTTGTGATATGAAATTAAAACACATGCATCTCTGCAAAATATAATTTGGCACTGTGCATGGATGTATATCATTGAGAATCTCAAATGCTTATTAGTAAGGATGGGAAATACCTAACTTTTCCCATCCTGATTATCTTCCAGCCACGTTTACTGTAATCTGCAGGCAACAGAGTCTGAAATGGGCAGAGAGCTTCAGACTTCTCGGCCTATTCCAACAGGTAAGATAAATACTACATTCAGAGAGAAAGGTGAATGCATCTGTTTGGTAAATCTTTTAATCAAACACATTTTTTGTTGGGCTCACATACAAGCCCAGAAAAAGACACTGCTTTTTTAAGGAGTTGCTGATAAGTGCAACAGCAGAGTCCATACATTCTCTGAATCACCTTTTCCCTTTGGATCCAAGTGCTGCCCAATTCTAGTAAACGTAGTTTTTTAAGGATTATATTTCTGATTCCCACCTAGGAGACTGTTCTAAATGTAGATTTTCACTTCAAGGAATAGCATTTCCTTTACCTTAGAAGAATAAGGGAGGGGGACATACCAATACTATATGAAGAACTATGAATTTATTGAGCATGGCACACCACAAATACGTTTATTTTGTTATGCTGGAAAGATTGTGCCACTCCAGATCTACAAATCTTGATTGATAGTTTGTGTTCTTTGCTTTTGAACTGATCCTCTACTGACAAAATAGAACGACAGATCACTATTAGGCCATGTGGTCAATGTGAACTCTTGTAAACAGTACTGTTAGCCTTTCCTAGAGGTACGATACCGTTGTTAAAAACATTTTCTGTTTTTTTCTCTCTCTTCCGTTTTTCTTGTTTTTCTTTTTTGAATTTGTTGCCTTTTCTTTCTTTTTTATATGATAGCAATAATAAGTCCACAATGATGATTTGAAAAAGAAAGCAATAGGTTGCAGCTGCCTATTTAAGAATGCCTCTGGGATATGGGATATTAATTTAATTAAAAGAATTGAATAAAGTAATATAAAGTACTGTGGGGTATAGAACCTGGTAGGTGCTGTACTCTGATTATTTTATTAAAATATAGACTCATAGAGTGAAAAAAGACAAAAAGTTAAAAGAATATAGTATATAAATATTTAATAAAAACCTCTGTTTATATCTGAAAGTAAGGAAACCCAGAGTATACTGTAGTCAGATCCAGTAATTTTGAGCATTGCAATGATATAAGATTTGGCCACCATTCTGGAAACTTTCTAATCCTGGTCATTTAGAAGGCAGTGCACAAGTGCTATGTGCAATCAATCAGTATTTTCTCACCAGACAAGAGATTACCTTTAGCCCCAGGTATACAGGGCATTGCAGAATTATATGCAATGCTGTCTCAATTTCAGAATCTGAACTCCTATTGCCCTTGGCTGTCATATTGAGAGTTCTAGCTTTGCTTTGTTTTGCTGACTTGGTACTCTGTTAGAGCGCTTGCCATTGTGACAAGCAACCAAATCACATTGTAGCATTAATACTATATATTAAAAATGTTTTCATTGACCTTTTTCACCATTTCAGCGTGTTTTCTTCTGCAAAAACATTTTAACAATTCTGAAATCTTAATTAGTGTCTTAGAGGGGCCTAAATATTTTTTTTTATTTACAATAATTTTAAGTTAAGGAAAATTGAAAGTATTTTTACATTTTGTCATTGTATTGTATTTAAATTTCTTTAAAAAGCTTAAAATACTTTAAGATCTGAAAAAAAAATTCTATGCTTTTCTTATAATTTTACTACAATTTCTCATCAATGTTACTTTGTGAGACCATGCATAACTTTAGTTGGTGTTTTTCCAGAATTTATATTGTATTAAATTTCCAATTTAAAAGGAGTTACAAGGAGATTCGATTCATAGTTAAAATATGAAACATGGTTCACACACAAACAAAAGGACCATACATTCAGTACTCCACTCATTGTTTTTTCAGGCATCCAGGATCTAAGATGTTTCTCAGAGAACAATATGATTAACCCGGAAATACGTGTCTTTAACTTTAGATGGCCCTTGTAGAAAAGCAATGTAAAGTTTTAGTCAAAAAGATATTCCCTGGATGGTTGAATGACAGACAGATTGGCCACTGTTTTTCTTGGAGACAATGGTTGATGATGTATGTTGACAACCTACATCACCACAGCCCCTTCCATCTTTTCCATTTTCCTTTGGGGAAAAAGATTGTCATATTTTTTTATGCCCATCCTGTTGTGTGAAACTAGATGAAGTCTTTTGTGTCAGAACAAAGAGTGCAGCCTCAGAAAGTCTTCATTAAATTTCAAAGAGTGCTCAAGAGTTAGAAAATGGATAACAAAACATCCTAGTTCAACTCTATTGTGGAGTCTATGCAGCAGTTTGCAGCTATTTTTATTATGGTGAAGCTGAGTGCTATTTATAACAGTTATAAGATGACAGTGAACTGGCAGACTGGGTTATTATTGTGGCATGAAGATGCACCTGGTTTTGGCTCATCATCAAAATGCTCCCCTAATATTTCATATAAGCTTTTCCTGGCATTCTATCATATACTGTTACATTCGAGCATGGAGAAAGGCTCCTATAGTATGTAGGAACTGCGTGATAAGATCTCATTCTACAATGTAGTACAGATGTGAGCAACTGGTGTGGAATTTTTCCTCCTCACCATGGATTCAAAATATATACACACAGCCTGCATGAGAAAAATCTAGCTTAAAAGTCAAAAGTACAAGGAGGGTGCTTAGCATGGTTCAGTTCTCCTGGTAGGGAAACTAAAATACTAGGCGTCTTCTTCAACAGTTCAGGACTTTAATCATGCAATGCAGAGCCCTCTGGCAGAACTGTGAGTAGAAAGGCCAGCCAAATGGCTAAAGCCTCATGTGAAATTGAATCTAAAAATGAATTGGAGGTAGATTTACCATATTGGGCAGAAATGGTTTTGGTATGTTTTTCTCAATCATTGTTCTTATATCTGACTATGTGAAACAGTTTTCAGAGAGTACCAGAAAAGAGCCAGTGTGGTACAGTGGTTAAGGTTTGGACTGCCACTGGAAAGACTGAAGTTTTAAGGCCAACCTCAGCTACAAAAGCTGATTGGATGACCGTAGCCCAACATTCTTTGTTGACCAACCTATCTCACAGAGGTGCTGTTGCCGTGGGGAAAAAATTAGATAAAAGAGTAAACACTGTTTTGAGCTCCTGAATGAAAGATATGGTATAAATGGAGATGCTCTTAAACTTACATTTGATTCAAAATCAGCAGTGTGGGTAGTTAAAGACATAGTCAGTAAGCCTTTGTTACACATCTACAATGCCAACTGATTTGGCTTTCCAGTAGGCTTCTGGGTCAATTCCAGGTGTTGGTTATCATCCATCTATAAAGCCCTTCATTAGATAATGCCAGATTGTTTGTGACACCATCTGCCTCCCCTTAGTTCTGCTTATCTCCCCATATCCAAACAGCTGGCATTCTCTGGGTCCCCTCTATCAAGCAATGCCATTTGGAGAAGCATGTCTTTTCTGCTGTACCTATGCTGTGAAAAAGCTGCTCCCCCCTAACATTCATATGGCCTTGGTCCTATTGACCTTGCATTAGGCATTGAAAACCTGTCTATACATGCAGTCCTTGGGCTGGCATATTACAACAACTCCAAAGGACGTTGTGGTACCATTTTTTTATCTTCAGTTGCCAGTTTTTTCTATCTGTTCTGATTGCATTGTTTTTATGATCATTTTTAAATTTGTCTGCAATCTTTCCAAAATCATTTTAGTTGGGCAGCCATACAAATTGAATGGATGAAAAATAAATAAAATAAAACATGTTAAGTAAATGAACATTGACATGTCTTTAAGAGAGACTTGTCAGAAGAGAGAGGGGGGGGAGGGGGGAGGGGAGAGAGAGAGAGAGAGAAAAAGGGAAAGGATGTTTAGAACCTATGGTGGTTTAAAAATAACTACCGGTATTAATCTACTGCATGTATTACAGACTGAACAATACTCCTTGCCTAGAATTGAGATCCTTGCTTTCTTTACTGGGGGACATGTCAGCGAAATAGACCTAGCAGAAACTTAGATATTAATGGAAATGGAGGAAGATTCTGAGCTATGTATCATCTTAAGTACACACAAAGGGTTATATTGTTATTTCTTTAGCATCTGAATCAAAGTTTTGGCAGAAACCCATGTTCTAAGTGCTACTAGGCTGTCCAGTGCTATTTAAATGACATGATTGGCTCTGGAAAAAATGTGGTACAGCTTTAAGTTTTTAAATCAGTAATACAGAGTTCATTGGATTTTGTCCCTGTGGCATGCTGCAACAACACGTGAGTTCTTTAAAACTGGGTTTATGTCCTGTAGTGTGATGCAGAAGTATGTGGAGAAAACTCAAGTAGTCATGAATTCCTCTAGGCCACAAGATGTATCACAGCTATGATCTTTTTAATTATTATAACAAATTCTTGCTAAATTTAACCACCAAGCTTCACCTCTTGAACAAGAGGAAAGAATATGAGAATTGATAAAATAATGCGAGCAAATTTTCATTGAAGCAAAAAATATATATGGTAATACAGTAAAACCTCTGGTCACGGCCATAATTCATTCCATAATTTTGGTTGCAACCCGATTTGGTCGTGACCCAAACCTAATTTTGGAAATTTGGCGC
>JANHJO010002034.1:49449-61140 GCA_032468235.1 Pseudoxyrhopus heterurus | reverse complement strand
GACTTAAGAGGGGAGCGAAAGACAGGCGTGTAAGAAGGCTATAAGAACAGAGTGGAAAAAGAATTTTTACTTGTTCAGTTGGTTTTTAAAATACCAAGTATAGTCTTTAATATACAGCTCCTCACTATGGAAGCAACACCGTTTTTCTGTATATTTTGAGTTCCAAATGGTATACAGCAGGCTTTCATAAAATATTCCCCAGGGCCACATGCAGTCCATTAAACAGCATTGTATGATTCACTGGTGCTTTTTGAAAACGCAATAAATGCACTTCCACCAAATGTCACTGGCACCAGGAAATATCTGCTGCCTTGGAAGTCATACTGCCAAGTGCTTCCAATACTTCCCCGACATTGTTGACTTCACCACTACTATTGCAGTAAAAGCTGCTGAACAGCTGATCTGCATGCCAACTATTCATTTGTGCCCTGAAATAATTTTTAAGTTGCTATAAATTATCCAAACCTGAGATGTAAATATGTAATTGATTTAGTTCAACTTTCAATGTGTTAAACTTTTCATACGCATATGCTTCTTACGCTCCATGTTCTGAATACAATTTTCCCTTTGCAGCTTTGGGTTTTCTTTTCCCACATGGCAATATTGGTAAGCTAGACATTGAGAAAATTTTAATCTAGTCACGTCATAAACACCATTAGTACTGTCAAAGACTGTCAGCATTTCCTCAGGTATAGAAAGGTAGGATATTGATGTGGTAGCATATTGAGTGCCATCTGACCTGAGGGGCCTATCATATCATCCAACAATATATCATTAAGCCCTTTTTATTGTCTAGCCGTGTAATACAGGAGTAGTTTACAATTGCCTTCTCTCCTGTACTATGAAATGATGCCTTTGCTGTTGTCACTAAAATGATATTTTGCCTGTGCAATATAGGTGCCTGCTTGTTTTAGCTGGATAGCTGGGATGATTTTGTCACAGGAAGGCAGCATAGCAGAACTTAAAGGGGGGAAGAATATAGATAGATCCAACTGCATTTGTTTTGTTAAACCTTTCGTAAATATAATATAATAAATGTTACATATATATTTTACCAATCTAGTGCCTTCTATACATATTAGATTTCACTGCTCAGAATGTCCAGTCCCAATACTAGAAAGTTGATCTAGCACCAGGAAACAACAGCCAATGACTGAATAGCCAGCTGTCAACATCCCAATCAACATCTAAAAAAGCCACATTGAACATATAAATACCACACACAGAACAGCTGAAAGCACACACTCTGCTAGAGAGAAGTTTCCTGAGGATGGGCTCCAGCATGAGTCTGAAAGCTTGGAAGATTAAACTTCTAGTCCTGGTGACCAATCCAGATTGGATCCTGCAAAGTTGATCTAGTTCATGATTCATTGAGAGTACCAGGATGAGAAATGTTGAACAATGAACCAAAACGAAACACTTTTTGATCCCAATTATTTCAGTCAAAGGCTTGTCACCGTTCATTTCCTTTCCCCTCTTCCTCTCTTCTCTATTAGATTGCCTAGCTAGAGAGCCTATATCTATGCTGAGCATGCAGATATCTCCAGCCATTGAAACAGTCTTGAATGTAACATTGGAAACAGAACTAGTCCCAAATATATTGACACTCAGAAAGTTAAGATAAGAGACACGGGACAGCGTATGCTTTAATTCTGTCATAAAATTTAGGGATCAGGCTTCTTTAAATAAGCATGAGACTTATTTACAAGTGGATTATAGATTAGCCCTGTAATCTTTTGTCATTTAGAACTTCTACTGTCTATATTCAATTTGGCATTGTCATTCTTCTATTATGCTGAATTGATGAAATGTAGGTTTCAAACACTATGACACTTGGCATAGTGATCCAAAGATGTTTCTGCAAATACAGAGGTGTGCGATTTCTACACCCACCCTCTTCAGAAGTCTCGTTCATTCCATTTTTGAGGTTATTAAAATGACTGCTATTTTGCCAGTTGCAGATGTTACACTGAAGTGGTAGAAAAGAGGTATTCATTGTTCACATTCCCCCCTACCTTCCTACCTTCCTGTGTTTCATCAGAAGGAGAAACACAATCTTCCAAGCAGAGAGAGATACATGAGTTCCAGATGTGTGCACCATTTCTGTAACTCACTGTGGGGATTTCCTGCTTCTGGAATTATACAGGAAGCAGGAAAATAGGAAGTGCTGCAACCATCTTCTTTATTATCCTCCATTTCTGTAGAACGTTTGTAACTGCCCTTCCTTTTAATATCTGCAAATCCTTGGCACCTGCAGGCCTTTGGAAATAATGATTGCTATTTAGTTATTGTCCTATGAGAAACTATCCCATAATGCATAAAATATTTTCATCTGTTTTGCAAGGTTATATTGGTCTTTGAGTGTGTGTATGCATGTACACCCACATTTAGGACATGGAAGTACAGTCTGCGGATTTCATATAAGAATTTTTCAGTATTTGCTGTGGTCCAAAAGAAGCAAAATTAAAATACCAGTGGTATGAACATCATGATTCTAAGGGTTTATTGTTAGATTTAGAATATATTACATATTACATAAAATATGTGCTCTTATTTTTAGCTGATCATGTTGTACCAGAGGGGAGGAAATGCAATTAAAATAAAAACGACACACTAACTGGTATTTCTGAAGGCAGTTGTTCTGGAATTTAAATGGTGACCTCAGTGGAAACCATAAATATAAAATTCATATGTGTTTTACTTCCTGAATATAATTACCTATCACGAGGTCTGTAGTCTAAATGAAATTCTCTATGAAGCAAAAATATGGTAAAATAGCATAAAGTGGCTTACTGCCCTACAGGATACATCAAAGAAAGATATGTTTTCTAATTTTAAATTAGAGTCATGTTTAGAACATATTTGATGTGGTAATCCTATCAGGACATTTGTTTTTATTAAATATTTTTCATTGAAAGCTTCCTAGTCCTGCTGCGTGGAAAAAGTCACAGAGCCCCATATGAATTGAATATATGTGAATAATCACCACAATCTTCCATAATTTTCCTCTTCACTTCGTTCTTTGGCAATACATTCCCGAAGTTGGCAAGAAGCCTGTGTAAACAAGACCTGTGGGATCAGAGGTGAGGGGCTGCCACAAAGAAGAGGGGATCAACTTATTTTTCAAAGCACCAGAAGGCAAGACAAGAAACAATGAATTGAAACTAATCAAGGAGAGAAGGAAATAAGGAGAAACTTTCTAACAATGAAAACAATTAACCAGTGGAACAGCTTGCCTTCAGAAGCTGTGGGTGCTTCATCACTGGAGGTCTTTAAGAAGAGACTGGAGAGTCACATGTCTGAAATGGTATAGGATCTCCTGCTTGAGCAGGAAGTTGAACTAGAAGCTCTCCAAGGTCCCTTTCAGCTCTATTCTGATGGAAATGGAATTGCTCTAACAAATTCTAAGAAATCTTCATCTCTCAGCAGTTTCCTACTGCTATTCCTCTCTACGCCTCAGCTGGCTTCAATACAGCTTGGCAAGATTTCTTGTAAAAGGAATTTGATAGAAGCCTCCTCTTCCTATTGATACTTGTCTTCCCAAGGCTGCAACCTCAAAAGAGTTCTCCAACTTTCTTGAGATTGGCCTATTTTGTTCCTTAAGGGAGACAAATATATTGGACCTTCATTCAGCCAAACTGAAAATGGTTTACATCTACAAGCACTTACATCTTACAAGTCCTTCTGGCAAGGAGAATAAAAATTTAGTAGATCATAAAAATATTTGCTGCCCTTGAATGATATCAAAAGTAGCTGCCTCATTTTGTATCATAGAACAGTTGCCCTACTCTGAGCTTAAAAGATATTTTCTGTTTGTAAACAGGAAGCCAAAAATCCCATTTAACTCATTATCCTGGATAGTTTTGTAGAGCATGTATGTCAAGGGATCATACAGTTGGTATCCAAATTGAGTTAGAGACGCTGACATGAACCATATATACATACATATACATATATATACATACCTACAGTAAATACGATAGGCAAACAGGAGCATCATCAGGTAGATTAACACAGCAGGAATGCCATAAGGTAAATCATAGAACTAACACAAGGCACACAGAGAAAAAAGGCAGGAAACAAGGAAATTCCCCCTGTACTCTCACAGCAACCAATTACAGCTCATATTCCCTCATATAGTGACCATCTCTCTTTAACCAATTAGCTATAACTGTGTGTTCTTACTCATTGTCCAATCCTTCACTGCTCCAGCTATTAAATTTTAAATATCTTAACAATGTAGGTTTCAGTTTTCTGGTAAAGCCAATAGAGCTTCCTTATTATTACTTGCTCAGTTTTTTCACCATGTTTGGTCCAGCTTCTCAATCTCTCTCTCTATCCCTCCCTCCCTCCCTCTGCAATTGATTGATTCATTGATTGAATTTATAAAGCCACACAGCTTCCCTAACACTTTGGGTAGTATACAATATTTAAACTATTCAGAAATACAAACAAAAGAACACACACATATGCAACCTCATGGTCTCCATGTTTCTACCTGCTATTGTAACTACAACTCTAAATTTTATTTCTCTAAGTATGATTAATTCTGGATTACTGGCTATTTTAAATTTATGTAGTCTTCTACAATAAACTGGCCCTCATCCTGTTGCAAATATTCTGATTTTTATTTCTTTTTTTCCCACAAACACAAGCAACTCTTTGTGTCTCTCTTTGTCTCTCTCTGTCTCCATTTGATTCCCTCAGTAAAAAACAGAACAGATATTATTATTGCTATTTCATATTAGTATTATATTACTGAAATGACCAAGGAAAAAGTTATCTCCTAACTTGTAAGACTCTAACTTTGCAATTTAGCTTCCCCCCTTTTTTTGCCAAGCAAATTATTTTCAAATATACAAAACTTATTTTATTAAGCTACATTAAATGAGAATAAGTAAAGGTCCAGCTGTTGTTTCAGATCTTGGCTTCCTTTTATTCTTTAAATGAATCTCAGTTCTCTGAGTAGGAATTCTAGTTTGTTTAAAATTCTTTGCCCCATAATTCCTTTTCCATTAATGCATAATTCAAAATTCCTGCAAGGAAGGATATTCTGCATTTTTCTTGAATAAAATATTTTCGAGTATCGTTCTAAAATTGTAGTCCCTATTCTTAAGTAATTTCATTTCCCTCTTCATCCAGGATCTAAGCTGGTATCCAAGTGCTCTCTGTACAATTTTTCTTCAAGTCTCTATTTAAGACAGTTGGGCCTTTCCTGAATGTGTTTGACTATCTCTTGCATCTATAGACAAATTCATGCTACAGGCATGAACTTATCTTACCATGACAACTCAAATATTGAACGCTGTGAAGTATTATATATTTTTTACTTTCAATTGAAAACATTTGAAGCTACAGCTGCTTTGCCCCAGTTTTTCACTTTCCTGGGCAGCTTTCAAATGAGTTTATTATTATTAGATTGGCTCTTGTCATCACTTCTTTGCTGTCTCTTGTAGGTGCCTCCCATGGTCCTTGCTGACTCTAGGGCCCCTTGTTGTCAGTTTTTTAGATTAATGACATTCCCATTCTACTTAAAATCTAAAAATTTGTTTGCCATTGACAATATGTCTCTGTAAGCTGCTGATCTCTTTTCTTTTTCTTGAAAATGCATGAGTAACTTCATAATGTAGCCTCCTACCCCTTTACCTTTAGACAGATCCATTGTACATTTTCCCCTCAGGCAATCATATTAGTCAGCATGTCCAGTTTGGTTATCTAGCCTTCGATGATAAGTATTTTTATAATGGCAAAAACACATATAAAATGCAAACTTTATAAAGTTCTATAAAGGAATATTTCTGGTGCAAAAATATTATGTCACCAATGCCACCTCAAGTATATGTTTAGAAGAAGGAAACAGAGAGAACTGAAAATTAGAAGTGACATTTAAGAATATATGTCAATATAATAAATATATAAATAAGTGAAAAAGACTACCAGGGCAGATTAAAAATAAAGACAATTGATCTGAATTGCCTTTGAAATGGTTAAATCAAGAATGATTGCTTAATACTTTTAGGAAATTTTCCATAGACCAGCTAAAAAAGTGGTTTTTTACTGGACCCTAAAATACATCTTCATTTGTTCCAATCATCATCTCCTAACAAGTCACAATTTGGGGGGTGTTGAAGGTAGAAAACTGTTTACATCACATTGTTCCCCTTGGAAGAAAAGCTAGAAGAAAATGCTGAAATATGGTGGTTTTCTAGTGTATACTTTTGCTATGTCATCAACTTTTACAATAATTTTATAAAGAAAGACAGCATTATTTTCTCAGAATTATAGACCTTAGTGGAAGTTGGATGTACTTATTTTTTTTTTAGATGGCTATTGAAAAGAATCCATGACTTGTTTGTTTGTTTCCGTTTATACATCTCAACCTCATGTCCCTGGGTGGCAAACAGCAGTTAAAAACATACAATAACAATAATATCACAAATACAATTCTTCTGCCAAGATAAAATCATCCCAGTATCAACACAACCATCCCTAGGTTTTGTCACATTTCTGACTCCCATGCCTGGTGGCATAACTAGGTCAGGTCATCAGAGCTATCCCAAAGGCTATTACAGTTGGGACTAATCTAATCTCTAGAGGGATGTTGCTCTGTTAGGTGCCATGACAGAAAAGTGTCTCTTCCTAGGCACTAAATGGCACCCTTTAATGGATGGAATTTGTAGCATGCCTATTCTGCAGAATCTAATGGGCACGTAGACACAATTGATGAGGGACAGTTCCTCAAATAATCCAGTCTCATGCCACAAAGAGCTTTATAAGTCGTTACCACCACTGAAATGAATCCAGAAGCACACTGTCCACTAATGTAGCCCGCAAAGGAGAAGTGTAACATGTGCTGATTAAAGAGCACACATACAATTACTGTCCACAGCACTGCATTTTGCACCTGCTTCTCTTTCCAAATATTATTCAAAGGCAGCCCCAACCTTGCAAGGGCCTTGGTGGCGCAGAGAGTTAAGAACGCTGTATTTTGTAATTAAGTATTCAGCTCCCAGCTGCCTGCAATTCAGCAGTTCGAATCCCACAAGATCAACTCAGCCTTCCATCCATCTGAGGTCAGTAAAATGAGAACCCAGATTGTTGGGGGAAATATGCTGACATCGTAAACTGCTTAGAGAGGGTTGCAAGCCCTGATAGGCGGTATATAAATACAGTGCTATTGCTATACCGCAACCCTGTGAGGCAGCTTAACCTTGGAGAATAGAGCTAGTGCTTTTTAATCCAGATGAAAACTATTTGGTCCAGGTATAAACAACAAATATTTGTTCTATTTAAAATCTGAGTTCCTCAATAAGGTGGCCTCCTGCTATGTTCTGTTGCAGACTAACAGAATCCTAACCAAAGGGAACTGAAGGCTACAGAGAAGAAGGGAGGAAAGGCATGAGAAAAGCTGTTTTTGATAATCATTTACTTAATAATTATCCATAAAACACCAGCACTTTTACTTTAGATAGTTCAACTGGTCTGGCCATTCTTCTTATCAAAGCTCAGAAAGTAAACATTATGACATGCAACACTTCATACTTGAAGGCAAAATGTGGTTCAAAGGGTGCAAGGACATACACAGCATTCCTTAAAGCTACCACACTTTTTTCATGATATTCTACAGCTGCTCCTGCACTACAGGGTGATCCCAGGAAAAGAGGCATTTGGTTGAAGAAGGAATTACAAATATATGCTGAACATGTAATTTGTTTCACCTTTGAATCCAAATTAGCCATTCTTTTTATAGACAATGCCAATTAACAGAAGACAAGATTTATTTCAATTATTAAAGATGGAGATGTCCACCTTTTTCTGTGGCTCCTAGAGTAGTAGACAGATGGGTTCCCCCAGAACTTAACCAAGCTTCCCATCATAAATGCTGAAAGGGGAAATAGTTTTAAGAGCCACCACAACAAAAGTAGGAAATATCCAGAATTGCAATACCAACCAGTTTCATCAGCAAGCAATTGTTGACTTTTGAGTTGTAATTGCTAATCATCTCTTTCAGCTCTTGGATAGTAGGAGGTTTAGGTTTTGCTTCTTCCACTGTCTTTGTTACATTCTAAAACAAAAGATAACAAGCAATACTGAGACAAGCAAACTTGGTAGATGATGATATAATAAGTTTAATAATAAACAAACCATAAGCAAGCCTAACACCAACACACATTTTACTAAGCTAATATCTGATCTTCATAATGATTCAGGATACTCCATTGCAGTTGTAAGATGACATTAGGTAAAGCAAGGTAGCAACCATTTGACAGCCAGGAGCTATATATTTTGTCATTCTGCAAAGTCACAGTGAACTGAAAATTTTGCTGGCTGACGGTAATGACTTTCTTTTCCTTTTACAATAGGCATGTTTGACTTAAACAAGTTGTTTCACTAATTGCCAAAAATCAGCAAGGACCTATATCTTTATTTAATGCCAATTTGTTTCTAAGTTTCAACAATGCAATTTCAGGAAATTCTGGAAACATTTAGGAAGACTTCTGCATTGGAGACAATTTGTAAACAAATATGATACGTAAGTCTCAGGTCTCTGATGGGCAATCTTCTGAAGTTGGGGAAGCCATATTTTGGAGGAGGAGGCACATTATGACAGAGCACTCAGTGTATGTGCAGAAGGCTCACACTGCTATTAATTGTAGCTAAAAAGCTACAGCTTATAGCTTTGAGAATCTATTCCTAAAATCACTGCAAAGAACTGCCTACTTGAGCAGATATGTCCAATGGACAAATTGGACACAATGGATGCTTAATTTAAAATCAACTTACAGTTGCTTACCCTAAGCCTTTTGTACAGTATTATGTTTTTAGATTTGGTCATACGTTTTTTCAGGACTTTCTGATAACCATGATGACTAAGAACATTACTGAAAAATGTACAATGCTCAGTGCTTCTAGATTCATTATGAATAACATTCTGCACACTAGGTCATCCAGAAACTTTATTTCAGACTGTCTGCACTAAGCCAGTCACAATCATGCGGCAGATGTTAAGTTCTTCCCAGATGAGAATAACTGCTATCCTGTAAAAAAGCATATCCATAACCAGATATGTAATAGTTGGTACAATGTGCCACAAATGTCCCCAATAGAGGTTCACATTGAGCCAAGAATTCCCAGTGCTGTTTATTTAACCTAAAAGATTCCTAACTTTTTCTGCATAGTTTCCACCTCCCTTTCCACCAACAAGCTTACTCCTTCCTAGCATCTTACAACATTTTATCCTAGCAAATAATCACAAAAGAAAATGTACATGCAGTGTCCATGTTTGTGCAGTCACATGCAAGAAGAAGTAGACTAATTTAATGAGATCATCATAACCTAAAAATCAGTATCAGATATGAGCAGGTTAGGTGCACTACTATTCCGTTGTGTTTCTAAAGAACAAATAGTAACAAATTGCTGACTTTTAAAATAGGAGAGATACTATCCTCTACCTTATCCATTCCTAAGCTCAAAATCTGTCATTTCCCTCCCCCCTTTAGGATTCTTTTGGTTGGTAAAATGCTAAGCTTTGATCAATCCTTCACCCTTCTGCGGACTTCTCTTCTATAACTCAAAAGATTCCCAAAGATTACACTCACATCCTTCAGATGTGGTCAAATTACATTATCTTGACTATTTTTTTCTTTATTTGTTTTTTTAAATCAAGTTGTGAGGTTCTAATCTAGATCAGAATAACACAAGTGATAAAATTGTAGAATAAACATTATCTTCTTTTTGCTTCCAATATATTATCCTCATCCAAATTCAGGAGTTGAAAAGAAAAAACCATGCACAATGGCTTCAATATCCATCACCACTTCAGGGTAGTTCTCCCCAACCAAGTGTCTTCCAATTGTGTTAAACTATGACTATACAGCTAGCACTGAGTATAAAAGCCCTTGAAAATGATCAGCTTGGAGAAAGCTGCTTTAAAGCAGAAACAAATGAGGCCGCCAGTTGCAGTTCACTTAGACCCCTAATTATATGCTTTCAGCCCTCATCAGATGTGTAGCTGAATGCAATGGTGGGATTCAAAAAATTTTCTACCGGTTCTGTGGGTGTGGCTTGGTGGGCATGGCTATGCTGTCGGCCAATCAGAGGTGGTATTTGCCGGTTCTCCGAATTATCGCTACCGGTTCTCCAGAACCTGTCGGAACTGGCTGAATAGCACCTCTGGGTTTTTCCCTTGAAAATATTTCCCTTCCCATCCAAGAAGCTTCTTCAGTTCTTTGGTTCCGGTATGTGGATTCATACCTTTGTAATGTGTATGATAGAGATGGAAAGAGGACAGATGACTAGACAGCTCAAACATCTTTCTTGTAAGAAAGTTTGTGAGTCTTTAGCTTGGAGAACAGGAGAACACAACTAGGAGGCCATGCCTGTCATAGAGAAAGCAAACAGGGAGAAGTTTTTCACCCTGTCTCCAAAGTGTCAACCTGTAAAACGACTTCAACCGAAGCCATGCTTACTCCTGCTTTGTTTCTTGGTTGCCATTCAAGGGGGGAAGGAGGGAACCTTAGGAATGTGGTGCCTCAGTTGGCTAGTTATAACATCTACCAGCTACCGTGTGAACCAAGGTCATGTCAACAGACACCTGTCAGTTGTTGCTGTCCGTAACAACTGACAAAGCATTCTGATTCAGGAAGGAACACACAACCAACATGGACAAAGAACTATCCAATCCATAGTCTTTACTTCCATGAATTTGTATTCTGGATATTGCTTGTTGTCTGGTCGCCACAAATCAGTAAACTTATAATACAGACAGTAGGTTTTGCAAAGGCCTTCTAACAAATCCTCGCTGAAGGATTACCTTCGCAGCTGACAGTCGTGTTGAAAAATGAACATTTCTCCTTCAACGCTTCTCCATTCTTCACGCAGCTCCCCGTGCCTACAAATGAAGGAAGTGTTGAAACAGAGCACAATAACAAGCAACAACTTTTACTTCTTTTTCTTCCATATATGGCAATTACAAAACCAGGCTGGCCGGGTTCACTCGTGACAATAAGCTATGGCATGTTTTAATTGTGGTTTGCAATTCCATCATCCACAAAATGCTTCCAGATACCAGTTGCAAAGGAACGGTAGTGGGAAGGGATGAAGTCTCCATCTTCCGCTTGGGAGCACCTGGTGAGGGGTCTAGGACACCTTGCTACTGCCACCTCGCCAAGGGACAAATAGCCCTGGCCAACTTGCTGCAGGACCATCCGCATGGGATAACTCCATGCAATAAATGTTATCTGCCATTGTTTCCATTTTTGTCAGTGCAAATGTCAAAGAAACAGTGGTGGATAATATTTATCACGTTGCATTATCCCGTGTGGAATTGTCCTGAGGAGAGTCGTCCTTTGTGGCAAGTTGGCTGTAGCAAGATGGCTGCAGCTAGTTCGCCAGGGCAAGATGGCCATGGTGAGTTGGCTACATGATGGCTGCAGCTAGTTCACCATGGTGAGATGGCCACAGCGAGTTGGCTGTAGTGAGTTGTCCCATTCCTCCCGGTGAGTGGCAGCCACATTAGTTGGGGAAAGGCCAATAGACTTTCCTCCCACATAAATGACATGGTTGCTACCTCATTCTTGACTTAAAGTGAGCCTTAGAATTAGGACAGAACGATCTTTATTTTGCCAACCCTTGCCAAACTGGACCTCCCTTTGCAGCCCTGGACGCTGTCATTGCTCCTCTTGGATCAGC
>JANHJO010002032.1:154447-166756 GCA_032468235.1 Pseudoxyrhopus heterurus | reverse complement strand
CTCAGGAGTGCAAGGTACGTGCCTGGCAAGTTTGGGCCAGATTGGTGCAGGCATGGAAGAACCTATTGGGGACATACCCACAAACATACACACCCACAAACATACACACCCACAGTCTGTTTTATAGATATAGATTACTTTGAAGTTTTTCTATATAGCTCCTTACCCTTCATTTATAGAAACAGATTTGATCTCCCATCCCTTTATGCCTACATAATGATTTTCTTCCCTTAATCATTCCTATTCCCAAATTGTTTAAGAATTCACATATTTAGTTATACTCAGTTGTGTGGGGAGGGAGGTATCTGTTAAAGACCAATGCATGTTAAATTCAAATATATGTAATGTACAGAATGCTTATGTAAAAATTATGTAAATTATACCAAGATATACACACATTGTCCCGATTATGGAGTTGGTTTTGTACTTGGAATGATGTTGTCTCTGAATAATAAAGAAGAAAGGGGGGGAAAGAACCAAGTTTGGGTAAATGTGAATGCATTTATTTTTGAACCCAAATGTAGCTTATAGACAATGCTGTAAAGCTAATATACTTTCAGTGAACATGTAATGATCAGTATTTCTTCTGTGTCACAGAGATATACGCCTCTTAATCCTGGAACATTGTCGGTGGTCTATGATAGACAAATATGAGGCCCTTATGAAGGGGCTCTCAGTAGATTCTCTGCAGTTGTTTGTGAAGGGTTTCAAATCTCAGCTCTTTGCAGAGGGCCTTGTCCAGGGAAACTTCACAAGCTCCGTGAGTATTTCAACAGCTTAACTTGCATCTACAGTATAAACTACCTTCTCATCTGTGATTTTCCTTGCTTAACCTTTGACTGTGACCCCATATGATAGAAATATCAGGCAGTTTTGACTTTCATGCCAATTTTATCTCGTTTGCTACTTTAGTAACCTTGTCAAACAGAGTCCATTAACAAACTATTTTCAATATAAATCAATAAAGTAAATATGGTATTAACTCAGAATATGATGTGAAAATGTGCACTTTTCTGTGCAAACAATGAAAAATAATGGAGCATAACACATCTAGTCCTAGGCACTAATGTTAGCTGTTTCTGGACTGTTTTACAACTGTGTCATATTCCAAAGGCATTTATGTAAGGTTTTTTCCCCAACCACAGAGAGAATGTGATTTGGGCAATGGGCAGAGTTAGCATGCAATACTGCATTCTAACCACTGTGCCACCACGGCTCCTATGTAGATAATATAGTAATGCCCACTGTTACTGTTGTTTTATTTCAAGTCACAATGTTAACATCTCTCTTTTTTTCTAGGAATCAAAAGAATTTTTGAATTATGTTATCGAGTAAGTATATTTATCTTTATATTGAGAATTATAAGTTTATAACAGTTGCCAACATTTGAGTATGAGTGTTAGAAACTGGGGCTATTATTCAATTTAAATTAATTGAATTAAGGAATATTTGAATTATAGTTAATTGATCAGTAACCTATGCATTCTAATTTGCACATACATATAAAAGAGTATTTCTGAAACTGTAATTATACTGTTAGATGAAGCACTGTATTTAACAAGCATTATTCTCAAAATGGCCTTATCCAACTTCAGGGGTTTCTAGGCTGTACAAATCTTTAACAATTTTAGTTCAATACATTTCTCTAACATAGATTTGCTTTTCTGTAAAAGAAGTGAAAGGCGTGTTGTAAAACAATATTTTGCAACATTTTGAAAAAGGTGACCAATTCATTTATTTAACTAATTATATATTTCTCTCCTTTGCAGGAGTTTTCATTGCTAGAATGTTTTTTTACTCCTCTTGTTAAACTGAGTTAATAAATAAGATAAAGAGCAGGTTGCAGTGGACATTTTAATTTTTCAACTCTTTCTAGGAAATTGGACTTCCTGCCTCTAGTGCATCCATGTCCGGTTCAGTTCCGAGTGATGGATTTACCATGTGCTCATCTATTGTGCAAAGTGAAGACACTTAATAAAGGGGATGCTAATTCCGAAGTGACAGTCTACTATCAGGTACTATGATGTAAAAAATATTAACTGTTTTGTGATGCATTTGTTGCTTAGTGTATTTCACGCATAACTTGAACTTCATATTATACAGGGGCTATTAGCGATGTGGCTATCTATAAATAGATGGGTAATTTTTTTCAGGTGAATGTTGTAAAGGAGCTGGATTTGTGTTATTTTTCTCTCTTTCTGCATTGAGATCCTTCTCCTCCTTCCCCCTTCCCATTTCCCCTACATTTTAGCGGAGTTCCTCTGGTGTGCAATGCCATGTCATTTGTTTAATTTTGGCTTATCATTTTAAATAAAACCCAAATTATAATTTATTCAGACAATGTTGCCTTACAGCGATAAATTTTCCTGTCTTGCTTGTAACAGAAATAACCTATCCTGGACATCTTTAAGTTTGTTTATTTTCAACTAATCATTTCCAATCATAAAAGTAGAGAAAAGTAGCCATAGAGAAAACTAGGCTGATTTTTTTTTTCTTGCAAAGCTCTTTTTCCCTGATGGGAATATTCATAAATGAGATTTTCCCACCATCATCTGATGTGATATACAGAGCAGAAAGTACTGTGGTCTTTTGTTCGGTGGGTTGACGATTCCACATGCAGACACATATACACATCTTTTTTCATACAAAAGTTATGTATTTCTTACAAAGAAAGACATCAGTAATTCAATAGCCATTTCAAAAACTTACAGTTGGAAGAAATAACCACACAATGAAATATCTGGTTTGGTATGGTACATATATTACTATTATTTCATAATTGCTAGAATATTTAGGGAAGTTGTGGTTTCAATCATACTAAACCTTTAACACACGTTTTCAGTATTGCTAGTTTTGGAATGTTTCAAGCAGTCTTCAATTTACAACACAACTAAAAGCTTTAAACTTTTTTCCCTAATCTGTTCTTTCTGCTGTGTTGGACTGTGGTGCCCATCCCCCTCCAACTCTACTACTTCCACACTACATGCTCTTTAACTAGGTTCAAATGATGGCTGGAAGGCCAGAGTAGCATTTTATTAATGATTCGTTGAATACTGCACCATTCAGTGCCCTTTGAAAGGTTATTGTAATTGCAGGACAATATTGAAAAAGGGCGACTTTCTTCATTATTGCCTTCTTGTTTCTTTTTCAGTCCGGAGCCAGGAATTTAAGAGAATATTCTCTAATGGAATTGCTTGTGGTAAGATTGGATTACTTCGTATAAACAGAACTACATAAATCTTGATGGTCAGTTCATATTAGTATCTGGTATACAATGTACATCATAGAAGATCATAGGAGTTCATGGTGAAACTGTAATAAGGCTAATGATAAAAAAATCTGGGAAGATACATAGCAAAAGAATTAGTACACATTCTACATGAGGTACAGAAATCACCCTGTCTGTGTTTTTGAAACTTCTATCTCCCACATAATCTGTTTAATGCACAGTATAATATACTGTTTTGACTACGGTACATACACAGTAAACTGCATATATATAATTGTTCTGTATAGCAAAGCAAAATTTTGTAACTGACTCACTATATGCATAGTCCAATTGTTAACTGAGATTCTGAAACTACCGGTATCATAGTACTATTAATGCATAGTTGAGATACTCAAGAGTGGAGACAACTCAGAAACCAAAAAGCAATAATCAAGCATGGTTTTTTTTTTTGCAACAGTGCAGTTTGTAGGAAGTCAAGTCAGCTTTTTACAGGGGGAATCACTGTAATTCTTAAAAGTATTGCATTACCTTTCTTTCTTGTATTTGGGACATGCACAGACTTCTCTGCCCAGAATATTCTATGTAGATTTAGCCTTTATTTATATCAGATATGGTTTAATTTCAATAAGCCTGTTAGTGACATTCAGCTAACTAAAGCATGTTTTAAATTGTTTCCTTATTAAAAAATATCTTAGAGATATACCAGGTATATTGAATTGAAATACTATTGAATTTCAGATGTATATGGAAGAGCCTTGTTTTGACTTTCTTCGAACCAAGCAAACCTTAGGGTAAGGTTCTATTTACTGCCGTATTGGAAGAGAAAAAATCTGTATACCAAATTAATGTAGATTGAATTAGTATATTTTCATTTCTGCAAGATGATAGTTGGCATTTTGCTTTTCTTCAGTTCATCTAGTACTAGTTTTCTTCTATTGCAGAAGGTTCCACTAACCCCTCAAGAGTTGCAAACCCCCCCAAAAGTATATATCATTTTTAATCATGAGTCTGCTACCTGTAATCTTTTAGCTGAAAACATCTTCGATCAATATTTGAGCATTAATTAATCTAGCAATATTGTAAAAAAATACTTGAGTTTTGTTCCCTCAAAAAAAAATCTTCTCCATTGTTAAAACAGCTTGCAGTTCCTATGCAAAATAATTTTCAGTTGACAGAAGTTCAAGTACACTTCCAAGAGCTATTCTTAGCATATATCATACCACTATTTAAATAGAAAAAGCTTAGTTGTCAACTTGCTTCCAGTTTAAGAGCAAATTTGTGCAATTTCTCTCTCCTTTCATTTTTAGATATCATGTCTATGCAACTTGTAGGAATACATCTGGGATCCTTGGATTCTCTGTTACTGTAGCCACACAGGCAACCAAATACAAGTGAGTAGGATATTTGAGAATTTCACTTTTTCTCTTAGCCCTGTAAACTCAAAAACGTTTTTCAGATTGATATTTTATGAAAAATATCCTCAGAGTAAGCAATGTTCTTTAACTTTTTTCCTGGATGTGTGCGGTCACCTGAATTGTAAGATGGACAGCAGATAAATTTGTGCATATACATCTCACAGCCCAGGTGACTTACACACACACACACACACATTCACCACTATCACTTGCTATACTGTATATGAGGGTTCCAAACAAATTTAAGCCTTGAAAAAGCACAGTTAACCACAAAACAACACAAGTTAACCTAATGTAATTTTTGGGTGTTTGGGTGGTATAAATTATCATAAAGTGTCATGACAACAAAGCCAATGACTTAAATAAAAAAAATGCTTTGAAATATTGCAATAAGATGTTAGCAGGGTACATAGTACTCTCTTTTGTTCCCATTTGGCTTTCACTTGATTTTCCCTTCATGCAGTTGTGGTCAGTTTCACCTTGCTGTTTTTCTCAATATTTAATAGTAGAAAATTCAAGAACATAACATGGAATTGAACTAAATGCATATTAGACAGAATACATATTTGTGATTTATTTCTCAGTTCTGAAGTAGTAGATAAGAAGATAGAAGATTTTTTTGTGTGTTTTGAAGAAAAACTCAAAAATATGACTGAAGAGTCCTTCAAGACTCAGGTAATGGCTATTACTTCCTCTTTATTTTTCCAGAAATCTTTTCCAATAAATGCTTGATCAACAGGTTTGGTTGTCCACCAAAACAGTAAAAGTTTTTTTCTGGTGCTTATTCAAAGTTTATGAGCTCCAGAATAGTATAAGGGCAATACTGGAGGTTATACTATCACAATCGTAAGGGGCACGAAGAAGAAGTGGAAATTTTTTTATTCACGATTTAATTATGCAGGAGAATTTTTATCTGATTAATTCAAAAGGAGTATTGCCAACTATTTATAGATCTAAAAGTAGAATCTGAACTCAGTTATACTTAAACTGTAATACAAAAGGATTAAAGTACCAAAACTACCAGAAATCAACTTTTTGATCTTTTCCCGAACTTGATACCTATTTTTAATGAGGATTAACATTTCCAGAGATGTAGTAGAAACAGAAGATCTAGAATAGTATAAATTGGTCTCATTGGATCATATATACTTAATTGACAAAAGCTCAGAGCATTAAAACGCTACCTTTCAAAATATTAGACAAATCTGTAATAGGGATGCTTTAATACTGTTTTGAAAAATTTGACATCTTCTTCTCTATACTAGGTCACAGCTCTCATTAAATTAAAAGAATGTGAAGATTCCCATCTTGGTGAAGAAGTGGATAGGAACTGGACAGAAATAGTGACTCAGCAATATCTATTTGACAGACTAGTTCGGGAGGTAATTCTTAAAAATATTCCCATGTGGTCAGATTTAAAAAATCTTTGTATGATCTTTCCATGTTTAGTTCTAACACTAGCATAAGGAGGCAGTTAAGGAGCCATTTGGTCTAATGGCTAGGGCACCAGGCTAGAAATTGGGAGACCATGAGTTCAAGACCCGCCTTAACCATGAAAACTGGCTGGGTGACTTTGGTCCAGTCACTCTTTTTCAGCTCATCTTACTTCACAGAGTTGTTGTGAGGAAAACAGGAGAAAGAAAGTGTTGTATGCGTTCGCCGCCTTGAGTTATTTATAAAATAAAGGCAGAATACAAATAATAATTTTGATTAAGTCAGGATTGAGAATTATATTCTTTTGTATGTACAGAGTCCTCAACTATCACAATTGAGATCAGAACTTACATTGCTAAGTGACGCAGTTAAGTGAATTGCATCAAATGTTACCTTTTTTGCCATGGATTTTAAGCAAATCATGCGGTTGTTAAGCAAATCCAGCTTTCCCATTGACTTTTGCTTATTGGAAGCTGGTTGGGAAGGTTGCAAGTGATGATCACGTGACCCTGGGATGCTGCAACCATTGCAAATGCCTGTCGGTTGCCAAGCACCCAAATTTTGATCATAGGACCATAGGGATGCAGCAACACTGTGAGCACCAGTTTTAAGTCACTTTTTTCAGCAGCATTGTAACTTTGGACAGTAACTAAACGAATGGTTGTAAGTTGAAGATTACATGTATTGATGGCTTAAGTATAGGTCAATTTCTATATTATTTAAACATATGCTAATTTTTAAAAACTATTTTGTTTTAGATTGATGCGCTAAAATCTCTTTCGCAATCAGAATTAGTTGATTGGTTTCAAATGCATAGACACAAAGAAAGGAAAGCGCTCAGCGTACATGTGAGTATTTATGACAAATGTGTAAGTAGCTTATATTAAATTGGGTAAATATCAAGGTTTAGGTCTTAAAATATGATGGCTGCCTTGAGACAGATGTAAAAATAACTCAAGCCAGCCAATGTATCTAATTATTACTTCTGCTGTTATATCTTGCCCATATATATAGGCAAGATATAAAATAATAAAAAACAGAAATAATATAGAATATGCTATTGTACTTAGAACGAATATAAAATGATTTGTTTGTGTAGCATATCCAGGCTTTGAACATGGGGCTAGAAAATTGGTCCTTTTGAAACATGAATCTCATGTATTTCATGTAGCTCTAGTTAATCGAATTCAAAATAAAACTATAATTTTTAAATTTAAGCATTAATCTGTTGCTTACTCAGGCATAAAGTAATGTTTTAGCCCTTTCTCCTATTTTGTGTTTTGAAATTACAGGTGATTGGATTTGGTGTACATGAAGGTGATGCGGAAGTTCCATCTCTTTCAAACGTGCACAGCCCTTCAAGCAATGAAATACATCAACTAACGTTCTTGGACCCTTCTTCTTTGACTGACATCACTTGCATTAAGAACATCAAAGTGTATACATCAGCTCTCAATGTTCTCCCATACCATAAGATATTAAAATAACTCATCTTGGGCTGCCATAATGTGTAGTACAAGTTAAATACTCTGGAGGTGTACTTTCCTTCTAAGACTCTAATTTACCAGGCTTTATGGAAAATAGTTGACTTCTCCTCACAAACTAATGTACATATTTCAAGCGTGTCTTTTAACCAGCAAAGCATACATAAGAGTGAGCATTTTTTGTGAAAATATATATTACAATGGATGTATTGAAAGATAGACTTGTTCATAAAAGTAAATGGGTCCACCATTGGCAATTATTATTCTGGGTGCTTTCTGCCTGGAATGCTGCTGCTTCTTCCATAACAGCTGTAGGTAAAAAAAGACTTAAAGACTATCTCAGAAGTAAAATATTACCTGCTATTCAGAAAATGCTATTAGATTACTTAAAACTGAATGTGCCTATATTGCATCAATTTAGAGAAAAAAATATTTCTGGCTTCAAACAAAAAAAACCTATTAAGAATATACCTAGGAATCATCTTCATCAGATAGTTCAGGATGAGTGCTCTTAAAATAACGTGTGCAATAAATTATTGAAATCTTAAGTTCTTGGGTTTTTTGTGAGATTGCTAAGGTAAAAACATTTGAGGACTATGTTAAATCAATTCTTTTTAAGGCGAGTTTGCTCCTTGAAGAAAAAGAAAAGATTGGGATTAGGGTTTTTGTAATCCTACAAAAAGCAAAACTGGAAAATAGTTGAATGTACCATTGCATTCTTTCAAATGCATTCTTTAAATTCATATTTTAAGGTAGAAATAATTTATCTACTTTGGTTGCACGGAATATGGGATATAAGTGGTACTGCTAGTATTCATGTAATTTTACATTTCAAGAACTTAAAAAGTGGAAATAGGATGAATACAAGCTGTTCCTCCTGTATTGCAGTCTTAGTCCTTTGCTTGGAACAAGAGGGGAAGAGGGAGAAAAAATGGTAAATCGGGACATATTTAACGATTCTACACATCCAAATTATACAGTGGTAAATAGAATAATATTAAATATTCTGGGATGTTGCGTACTAGTATATAACTTTCTCAGTTAAACAAACTCAAATGTTAGACAACTTCTCTCTTGACAGGTTTATGGCCCATGCTCTTAATCTACAGGAGAAGCGAAGCAACATGTGGTTCTTTAACTGTTTAAGTAATGCAACTCCAGATATCACTGGCAGTAATGTTAAGGCTTAGGTATACAGGAAGTTTGGAAGCTGGAGCTCAGTAATATCCAGAAGGCCAAATTACAATCTGGAATTTTCTGATATTTTTTTAAGCAAGTAAAACTGATCACCTATGCCTGGTTCTAATCAAAATAATGCAAAAATTAAGGCAGCCTTAATACAGTGTGTGAAAATTATCCATCAATTGTTAAGTTTATCTGAATACTCTAGAAAACACACATCACAGGAAAGAGATTTTTTCACTATTTAATCAGAACGGCTCCTAAAATGGAATGGGCACTTTAATTGAAGGATCATTTTCTTTATTTTTAAACTTTTAACTAAATTTATCATGGGGCCAAGGAAAAGAAGAACAGACCAATAAAGTCAGACCATGGAGCTTAAAGCTATCACCAGCATCTGAATAAAATAGCGCAGGCCTCAGTGTGATCATTTGTTAGTGTCTGGGCACAAGTCCTTAAGATAAAACAGATGTACAGTAAATAGTAGCAATAGGTCACTTAAGTCTTCAGAGTTATTCAGGATATAAATCAGTATATGATACGGGCAACTGAATTTTCCAAATTAATATCTCTGCTGAACAGGATCAACTTGTCCTGAATATCTTTATAGCAAAGTGTTTTAGACTGCAAATGGTTTCCTCTAAAATAAAACAATGCATACTTTTGAAAATCCATTTTATGAAGCATTATAGATGCATCTGCAAGAATCAAATAGTAATCTATAATTACATTTCTGTTTCTAAAAATTCAAAGAGTTTTTTGGGGAAACAAATGCCAGATTTTTTTACTACCATTATTATTATTTGTTAAATGCGATCTTGAGTTCTCTAAACTGGCAAAAGAAGTCCTCGTATTTACATAGAAATTAACAAGTTCTAAGTGAAGCCATGTGAATGTATGGTGTAAATGCCAGAATCCTATGTATGAGGTACAAGCCTCTTTGCACCTTTTACAGCAATGCTTAGTATGTATGCCTAGCTTGAGCCTTGGTTTTATTCTCCTAGGAGCATAGGAGATAAGACAGGAAAGGCTAATATAAATTACTGCTACACAGTCAGGGCTCTTCCTGTTTTAATTGTTCACTCCATGAGAAAGTCCAGTATCCCTGAGATAGGAACTGTAACTGAAGAAGACAGGCTCTCCAAAAGAAGAGTCCTTTGAACATTACAATTAGTGCCACTAAGTCAAGGCTTGAACTTCACAGGCCTGGCCTGCTTAATATTTACTGGCAGCAAGTCGCTTGAGTAGTGGCTCATCATAAACCCAGTATTCTCCATCTTCATGGAACAGCTGTAAAAGAAAAGTACTCATTAACAATTTCATAGGAGCAAAAGGATTTAAAACGGGAAATGATTTCTGAATGTAAACTTACCCTTGTTTCCCATGGAATCTCTTTCTCTTTCCTGGCTTTGGCTTCAGCTCTTTGTCTTTCCTCGAGCCTATGCTTAGCGTCTGTGGCTGCATCAATGTCTCTGATCTTTAAATTGTAGGTTACATCTTTCCATAGGCTTAAAAAAAGATAGAAAAATATACAAGTTGCAAAAAAAACTCCATAATTTTATTAATCTAGAGACATGTTTGGAGAGAATGAAATCAACATGTTTGTTCCCAAGCTCTACATGGGGTTAAGCCTGCTCAAATTGATTTGAAACTAGAAAATGTTACAGTTGGTCCACTACTGTGGTTAAATCACTCTTGATCTGAATAAGGTTTGTCACTACCACAGATATCCCTGGATCCAATTAGAATGGTGTGAAGTTGGGTTATGGAATAGGATAGATTTCTAAAAACACCTGCTGGATATCATAATTTGTCAGGCAGTTTCATCAAATATCTGTTGGACCTCTAAAATACAGAAAGTGTGATAAGATGGTCACCCTCCTCTCTGCTCACTAATAATGAGTTTCTCTCTACTTTACTAAGGAGCTCCAGAAGATGAAGTGGCAGGAAAAAAATTGGAATGTCGAAAGAGGAAGCTTAGAAATGAACTTGACATAAGTGTTTGTGTTTGAGCCTTATATATACAACAGAGGTGGCAAAGAATTCTTAATCTCCCACCCTTATTGCAGTAGTGGAGTGTACCTCGGTGATCATATTTAGGGTGATTTACACCTTTTGGAAATGTGAGATTCAAAAAGAGCTTCCTGAGATCACTGCGAGATGTTTGTGAAGCACTTTGCTGATAAAATTGTTCAAATCCACCCAGATCCTGATTCTGTATAGTCTGAGAGGTAAGATAATACCTTGTGAAGTAACCTGTGATTTTTCTTGGCTTATCAGTTCTGCAAAAGTGGAATTGGGTGATCTGTACAGTATGACCTCTTCTACTTGTGTATTAGTTCTATACTCAAGATGGAGGGTAGGGGCGTACAGGTAAGTCTTTGACTTACAACCACAATTGGGACCAGAATTTATGTTGCTAAGGAAGTTGTTAATGATTTTACTTCTTTGTCATGTTGGTTAAGTGGTCAAATCCAGCTTCTTAGTTGGGTTGCTTAGTTGGAAGCCGGCTGGGAAGGTCGCAAATGGTGATCACATGATCTCAGGATGCTGTAACTGTTGTAAATACATGCTTGGTTACCAAGCACCCAAATTTTATCATATGATCATGGGGATGCTGCAACAGTCATAAGCACGAGGACCAGTCAAGTCACTTTTTCGATGCCATTGTAATTTTCAACAATCGTTAAATTAGGCTTGGGCTTATTTTTGAGGTGGATCATATTGTCGGAGAAACAGGGTTCAAGTAAATTTAGTTCAAGTAAATTACTACTTGAGTTTGAGAATGTTTTTTTAAGCTGTTATTGTAGCAAACCAAGAAAGTATATTAACACTGACCAACGGGATTCATATTCTTCTTGATCTTCTAGTTTTCTTACTTTCTTCTTAATGATAGGCATTTTCTTGGTATCTATAAAGACTACATTCTCCTAAAGAAAGAAAATCTCTATTAGGTTTTTACATTATTCAACTTAAATCTGTTTTTCATTAGGACATTTATCAGTATTTCTCATATCTACAGTATATTTCTTTACATATAGACAAAACAGAATGCAATCCAATATCTTTTCTCTAATAATCCAACTGATTTCATAAAAATTATATTAACCATCGAACATATCTATCAGTTATCTGTATCTTGAAAATGGCTTAACCTTGCATTCTCTTATATAGCTAATCCTTGATTAATAAGCGCTTGTTCAGTGACTGTTTAAAGTTGCATTGCACTGAACAAGTGGTACAAGTGGTCCTTGAAGTTCTGGGTGTCCTACCACCCTTGTGGTCACAATTGTGATCCAGGCACTTGGCAATCAAGGCATTTGCGTTTAGCAACAGGTGCAGCATTCCAGTCACATGATTGCCATTTGCAACCTTCCCTGCCAGCTTCCCACAAGTAAAATCAATGGGGAACCTGGAAGGTTGCAAGATGCTCCTGTAACTCACACTCTTACAGCTTTCCTTCCCCCAAGGAACTTGGCTATGAAGGGATTTCATACTCCATAATGCTTGTGCAAATCTGCAGCAGCTACCGGTGACACGACACATCCTCATTCACAGCAACCAC
>JANHJO010002032.1:123384-136204 GCA_032468235.1 Pseudoxyrhopus heterurus | reverse complement strand
TTTGCCCGGGTATTTATGCCTTGCTGCGACATGGTGGAAGCAGGGAATCCTGGAGCCTACATTTCCCAGTGTGCTTTACCCGATTTGCATGCCTTGCCTCTATTGGCTGGAGAGCCTCTGATCTGCCTGTCGTTGGGCAGATCCAGAGGCCTCCGCACATGTTCAGTAGAGGTTTGTGGCTGCAGAGGAGTGGGGGTGTTCTCTTTGGCACCAATTTTGGGGATGAAAGAAGCCCCAATGTGGTTCATGACCACCACAGGGACCGTCTCTGGAGTCTAAAGAACATGTATGGAAAGTTTGGGTGTGATTGGTGCAGGGGTGGAGAAGCGTATTAGAGACATACCCACAAACATACACATCCACGCCCTGTTTTATAGATATAGATTAGAACCTATTGGAAAGTACTATGCATTTTGTTTAGTTGCAATTACTTGGAAACCTATTGAGGGTTTTGAGTTTGCTGCTGGAATATGCGGACAATTACATTCAAAAATGGGTATATTCAGGCCTGTACAGGCCAGCCTGATATAGTGTAAATGAGGTGAAAAGGATCAGAATCGTATTCTGCCAACTATCATTCATAAGTACAATTATACTTATACTTGTTTGAAAACCTTGAACAATAGATAGTCATGGAAGCCATCCATAATGATGGATTATCAAGGATTTATTAAATGTATTGTTAAGTAGTAGTAGTAGTAATAATGGTTGTAGTAGTAAAAATAATTGTATTCATTTTGTATAACATTTTCTTTGCTCTACTGAACCTTTAATATTGCAAACAAAATTTAAAACTAGTAACAATATAGCAAACATTAAAGATAATTTAGAATTTAGAAATGTGCCACAACCAAATATCATAGTGATTGTAAATTAATGTAATTTTAACAACGGAATAGACACATTTATGGAGGAAAATCAGAATACCACCATACTGGATTTTATATAATGAATTCCTTTCCTAAATTTCATCCAGGATGATAACTGGCCTAATAATTAAACGAAAGATCCATACTGAAGAACCTCCATTGAGTCTCAAATGCTAGAGATCAACTGGGGAGAATGGAATTCTTGCTCTCCTCTCTGTTGAATTTCAAAATAGGATCCTAATCTGACTGATTAGAGCATGGATCCTGCTATAAGTTTAGTTGAATTCAACAAAACATAGCATTGCATTTGGAAAGTTCTTTCCATTTTATTTCGAACCCCCTTTGTAACCTAACCTCCTTTATTTTTAATGCCATCGATGCTGGAAATGTTCATTTAAAAACTTACTCGTTTTCTTTTCTCATTCATAATTGAGAAAATGGCAATTATCATAGTCGTTTAACTTTTTAACCTGTTCCTGTTAGAAAATATGCAGTACCGCTCCGAAAGGAAAATTTAAATAAACCCACATTACAGGTACCGCACGCTGCTTCTGATTTAGAATAGAGTCTTACAAAATGAGAACATGATGTTGTAAAAGCCTATATGGACCTTTTATGTCGTATAAATATATAAATATAACTATACAATCAGGGATGTGTTCTATTGACCAGGATGCCAATAACAATCCTTTAAAGGAGGCCATAAGCACAATAGCCCCATCCTATGTCTATTGTCCAGCAACAAACATGTCAGGTCATACAGTCTGTATCCCATTCTAGTTCTGCCTGGATGCCCACTGATGCTGAAAAAAACCAAGCCAGGTGAAAGATTTGTGTGTCAAATAAATTGAATGCACTGGACACATCATATATGACACTTTTAAAAAAAATTGTGCAGACGTGACCTCCTTCAGTGTCCCCATACTCCCAACCTGAGCCGACAATGAATCAATGCTACGTGGTGAAATGAATGGTGTGACACACTTGGGAAAGCTTTTCCTTAATGGCTTGCTCAGCACTTTGTTGTTAGTTGGCAGCACAGATCAGTTTGACCCAATTTGTAACTCTAGATGTGGAAGCGTGATTTATTCCTTTTAAAATGACCACTTATACTTCTTGGAATTGCCTTCCTGCATATTTTGATCTGCTCCAGCTGCTTAAGATCTTGCCATGTGCACCATTATCAGTTTTAGTCTCTACTGTAGTTCTTCCTGCTCTAATACTGTGTGTGTATGTGTGTGTATGGGGGGATGTTGTACACCTTTTCTTCCATGTGGCCCTTGTTTGTGAATGAGTCAGAGGACAGATTTTCACCTTCCTCCATTCAGAATATGCACCTCTGTAAAATTGTCTCATCGAGCTATGTCTCAAGTTGCCAACTGAGTTAGGTAATTTTATCTTGCCTTTTTAAAAAAAACACCAAAACATACTGATTTCTGTAAAAGAGATTCCCCATTCTTCCCTTGGTTAAATTGTTCATCGGGTAGAAACCAAAGTAATATCTGAAGAGAAAGTTGCCAAGTAATGCCAAGCACCGATGAAAATGTCACCTGAAAACATATAAATTTAGCCAGTGTAACCCATTTCTTTTCTTTTGGAGGAAAAAAAAATCTGATAAGATCAGGTGGATGTTGAAACAAAATGGTCCAGATTCCTTTCACCGAGCCATAAGACGTATTATTTTTTTAAATGTATTTATGAAATGAATATAGCGTCCCAATTCAAATGGACTTCAATCCGCAGAATCTTCTGTGAGGAAATTCAGATTCTCACACCGAAGGCCGTCGCTGAGGCCAACATCTAATGTCCTCAGCCAGTTTCCAGGGTCTGCTGCTGATTCCAGCCAATTGTTTTTCAATTCTGCAATTTAAATCTAGTGTCCAACACGGTTTCTTACAAAATTCCAAGGATAAATCAAAAACCAGAAAGTATTGGTTTCCTTTCACTTTAACTAGAAAAGTGAGATTCAAGAGTTGGTTTATTATGGCTGGGTACAAATCTAATAAATTAGGCAGCAGTAGTTTATAGAAATATGAGTGACTTTAGATTATAACTTTTTCTCTCCTGTTCGTAAATTGTTACTTCTCATAATGGAATCTTTTGAATTTGTTTTAGGATATGAGAGTGTTTTGGGATGAGAGAATAAGAGGTCCAAGCTTCAATTAAATAGGATGCACATACCTATATATTTCTTCTTTCACTTCATAAGAATATAGCACCTCATAAAAATATAAGCAATAGAATTATTGAAAATTATCTTACAAAAACAAAGCAAATGTGTACCTGAAAGAATTAAGGCTATTTTTGGTTTATGTTTTACTTAGTAATATAATTGAACAAGACATAATTTTAAAAAGCAGTCTGAGGGGTAACGGGCATTAATCATAGTTCTAGTTAACATTTAGAGTTCTTCATATATTCCTGTGGGGCGGAAAGCATTAATTCCTATATTAATTTTTCATATACAGTCCTCAAAATCGTATCAGATGGTAAGCTGACAATATATTTTTTTTAATTAGCTATGTTGCTTTTGGCTTGTTTTGTGATTTTCTCATGATATGCCAAATACAGTGTCCCCAAAAAGCAGCAGTGTTTCAAGCGTATGAAGAAGCAAGGTAGTTAGCAAGCTTCATTTGTTCGAATGAGAAAAGAAAATGGATACTTTCAGGCAAAATTTTATGAAAGAGGCTAGTTTTTATACGCTTTAATTGAATTCTAAATAGGATGGGGCCACATAGTAGAGACTGCATTTGATGATTAATCCTTTGATAGAACAAAGAACCAACTTTGCTCTGAAATGTAATACATTAACATTATTTCCAATATGTTATTTTACTGAAAAAATAATTAACTTCAACTATTTAAAAACTAGGTATTTTTATATATTTGTACACACACACAAAAATATTTCTCCTGGCAACTATAATATACATTTCAATATCATCCCAATAAATCATTTGTTTTGTAGCATACTGTACATACTTGTCCCCAAATGTAAAGCTGTTAGGACCAACATAATTACAAAACCAATTGATTTTTGAATGCATTTTTCAATCTTTAATTCCAAAGACTTAAATGATCCTGATTACTTGGTTGGAATCGAGGCAGAAAGATGCAGCTGACAAAAGGAGAAGCTCTTTATAACGCTTTCAAGAGGCAAACTGGTATCACACAATAAGTATTCAGAGTACACACCATTTTGTGTCTTACAGCCATCACTCATTATTAAGGTCTGTGTAAGGTCTGTACTTTAGGGCTTTTCCCTTCCTTTTTCTTCTAAAAACAGCTATATACAGTACAGTGCTTTTAATGGCAAGTATTTTTATTTTGCTACTGTTTTGTGCTTGCTGTAGATGAAGTTAGAATTCATTTCATTTTTAGGGTTCTTTCTTACAGTGGTGGGTAGTGTATTGTGGGAAGTAGAACAAGGCAGTGTCCTTCCCATGGCTGTATTGATTTGCCCTTCAGCTGTTTGCATAGAGAACCTAAAGCCTTGTTGTTGATTATCCACACAATGTCTCTGTGAACATTATTGACCCATTGCTGCTTACTGCCTGTGGCTCTTGATTTTTCACACCGTCTCCATGACACTCATAATAAAACATACTATCTTATTGCTACTCAGCTCTGGAAAGCAACTGATGTTGCTTTAGTACAACTGCTGCATTTCTGGATAACATTTATTATATGTTGGACAGAGACCTACATGCTTTAAGATTTGGTGCATTGTGAAGGGCTTGAGCAGATTTCTTCCATTTGGAACAAAAAAAATGCTATTTTTAAAGAATTAGCAAATTGGGCAACTGAAAATGAACAGGACAGGAAGCATCACAGGGATACAGCAATGCCCCCACTGCAATCATTTAAAAAAAAAATTGTTAGCTTCATTGAATGAGTCGTTATGCGCTTTGTTTTTCGTTAAATAGCTATCACAGTCTTCATTGTTGTTGCTATTTTAAATTTGCCCTCCAATTTATGCAGTGAGGTGTGTGTGTGTGTGTGAGCGCGCACACATACTTGCAATATTCACTCTGTAAACTTCATAGTGGTTTTTAGAAATAATTTAGGTTCAAGAAGTTTGGTACTGATATCTTTCTAAGATATGTAAGAGATGTATCTGTATGCTACTGCAAAAAAAAATGGTTTCAGTCAATTCCTTACAATGAGATGATGACATTATTCCCATCTCTTAGTTTAAAAAAGGAGGGATTGAATTACAGTGGAACCTCGGTTCACAACCACAATTCGTTCCATAAACTTTGGTTGTGAACCGAGTTGGTTGTGAACCGAAATAAATTTTCCCATTGGGTTGTATGAAAATATGATCGATCCGTTCCAGATCCTATGAACTTTATGGTTTTTTAAAGATTTTGAAGCACACAAATACAGTACAGTAGTTAAATATGTGCTTTCAACAAGACTGGCGAGGTAGGGAAAGAGAACAGCCAGGGAGCAAGAGGCCCAGATCTGAAGGCGCGGCTGCGTTGCCGCCACAATTTTGCTGAACTAAGTTGAGAGGAGGAGGAGGGTAGTAGGTGAGGCTAGTCGTGCTGGCTCCCCTCCCTCCCTCCCTCCCTCTCTTCCCCAGCCGAGCAGATCCATCCTTCCAGAAGCGGCATGGTCTGCCTGCCTGGGAAGGGCAGCTCGGGAGAGGCGATCGGGCAAAGGTGTAGCCAGTCGCCTCTTCGCCAGAAGCGGGGCGCTGCCTGCCTCCCTCGGCCTCTCACCTGCTCCTGCAGCGGCAGAGGCCTGTCCGGACTCGCCCGGGCTCCAGCCAACAGTGCGAGGTTTGCCTCCTTCCCACCCAGCGCCCTCGCTCTACCCGGGATCGTCCGTGTGCTGCCTTCACCCGGCCTGCCACTCGCCCAGCATCGGGCTGACCATGCTGGGGACTTGCCACTTTTCAGAGCGCTGCTCAGCGCCAATTTCTACTTCCACCTCTGGCCCGAAATGTGGCGCAGCCTCGGTCTGGCCAACACGGCTGAACCACACAGGGAAAATCGCCGCAGCTGTGTTTGATCACAAACCGAGGATTTGTTCGCAAACAGAGTCGAACATTTAGCTGATTTTTTGGTCACAAATTGAGTTGGTTGTGAACAGAAGCGTTCGTGAACCGAGGTTCCACTGTACCTGATTACATTCATTCCTTTTCAAAATGCAATATATTGATATATGGAACATCCTGTGTCATTTCTCTGGTATTTATGTAAATGCATATGTTAAATTCTTATTACACCTAAAGTTGGAAGGGATTGAGAAGCAATCTTTACTTTTATTTCTTAATTCCAGTAGGTGATGAACAATACTGTTGCAGTCATATAAATAATGCCAATTTGCTACAGACCTCCCATTTAAAGGCCCTAATTAAAGACAAAGTCATAAGCTCGAACAGCACGGTTTCCCGATTATCTTCCTTTTCAACCTCAATTTTCATTGTAATGCTGCTGCTTTATTAATTGCTTTTCTTGAGGAGTTCTTACCCATCACACTATCAGAAACTGTCACAGTCACAAAGGAAGAATACAGTTCAGAAGTTGAAAATAAACTCTATGTTAGAATTTTTTCTGACTTTGAAAACTGTCAAGTTTAGTTACCATACAAAAAATGCCAGATTTGGCTAAAATATAATTTTTCTATATTGGGAAAAAAACTAACAATCTACATAGTTCATGAAGTTTCGAGCTAAATTACAATTATTGGAACAAATGTAAAATAGACCACTTTTGTATTTGTGTCATAAAGAATATTAACATTTTATGATTTAGGTGCATATGACGCTTTATTCAAAGTTCTTTCCTAAGAATTTTTTTTAAAATATTAATAAACCTAATTTTAAAATAATATTAATAACTAGAATACTTCATTACATTCTTAATAAAATAATGTAGTTTTTTATATTACTTCCTTATATAAAATTTAATATTTCAATAAAACAAATATCCTGAGTTTCATGTGTTTTATCAGTATTGTACATATGAAACACAATAAGTCTTCAAAATATACATATAGAAAAATTAATATTTGTCTACTTTGAACTAATACCTAAATAGGTTGCTCTTGATTATCTTTATTTTCCAATATAATTTGAAATTAACTAAGCATAACTACCATTACTCTGTCATATTTTAATCGTTCTCATAAAGAATATTTCCCAAATTTTAAAATATCAGTAACACTTTACCATTCTTTTTTTTCCAGTATTTTATTATTTCAAGAATGTTATTCATGCTTATTTTAGCTTTGCAGACAATGCCCTTCCCTTACCAGCATATACTTTATCCTACCAGCAGACCAGAGCAAGCATTTTTTCTTCCTCATATCAATTCCTAATGCCAGAATTGTACCTAAAACAATTTTCTTAGAAGAATTGTTCAAATGTATTTTGGCCCAAGTGCACTGCTATCTAGCCATTTCTATGAAAATTCTGTTCTTTTGCAACTAAGGGTAGAAGGCATTGGGCTTGCCTCAACTCAACTCCAATCCATGGTATCAACTATCTGTTGCTTGAAGGTTTGTCAAAAATTTCATTCTCAAATCATTTTTTAAATTGTTCTATTACATTTTACTTGATATGGTATATGGTTATTCTTTTGGACTTTGACCCAAAATAAATACATATATACATAAATGCATATATCAATAGCAACTACCATCACCAGTTTATGTTAGATATTTTTAAGTTGCCCACAAAACTAAATGGGATTTTTCATATTTGACATTGCAGTAACTTCTATGCCAGAACTAATTATTAGACTCATTAAGGATAGAAAAATATTTAAAATTTTATTTCATTAGTACATGCAAAATGATATAGGGAGTGAGGACTTTAATCATTTTTGCCTCCTGCAAAAAAACCATTTTATCAGTTGTATGTTCCAAGTGCCAAGAAGAAATGGTGAAATATTTCAAATCTATTATCAATACACTGAGAAACCAATAGTCAAGATGGGCCCTCAAACACAACAAATTTTAAGATCACTCTTTCAAATTCATACAATTTATTTGTAACCCAGTTTAGGGAAAAAAATGAGTAACATTTGCTTCTTCCTATTTCAGCTTGGAGTTTTGTGCAATAATAACCAGAGTTTGTTGCCTCTGGTCATTTAAGGAGATAGGCAGAAGTCAAACTTGTGTGAATGGAAACCTACATACACAAGGTATCTTGTAATATTCTTTCTCTTCCATGCAATTCCATGCTCCAAAAATCAATAGCAGTTTGTCATAATAGAATATTAAGTATGTTCACCATCAACAATATACCATCTAAGTGTGGCAACTCTTTCATAGGATTATGTACTATGAATGTCCTCAGGAGCTCAAAACATGAAATACTGGTTAGAAAGCTAAGGGATTTATGTTTATTAAATAATTCATACTACAAAAGCAAGATGATGGAACCTAAGTGGTGCATGCATACAAACACCTCCCCTTCAAGTTCTTAAATTGCACATTACTACAACAAACAACACATAAACATTTTCTCCAAAAAACACTATTTTCTACTATATGATACTAATAGAAATACTTACTTTAGCAATCTGCAGCAACACAATACAGTGTTTTATTGATTCGACCATGCTCTAAGGAAGGAAAAATAAATATTTAAGTTTTTCTAAAAGCTTAAATTGTTGTTAAACAATTAAAGCAATCCAAAGCACTTGCAAAAAGGTCTTTGCCATTTATTTTTTAGCATTTATTTTTCAAAGATATTGTTAGAATATCTAATAACCTTAACAATTATGAACAACTGAGGATATACTTCAGAGTTCTTAAAATTAATTCCTGTCCTGCTTTGTTCCCTTAGCATGCAATCCCCATAGACCAACACCGTACTTCCGGGAAAAATATTGCTTGCACTTGCAAATAATCACATTAAGTATTTCAACTGTATAAAAGACTTTTTGATAAACAAATCATTAATAGTTATTGTTATGGTTATTTATATGTGATTTCACTTTAAAATACATTATTCTGATAGCTACCTAATAAAAATAGTTCTTGTCTTATAGATATGCTGTATATATTTTAAGTCTACAATGAAATTCGCCTACTTTAGAAGATAGTAGGAAATGAATAAAATTAATCTACTACAATATGAGAATTATTCCTGCTGATATAAATCATATACTTCACATTTCTCCATTAATAAGAAGCACTATGGTACAAGTCACTTGTGGAAGGAGGGTAGTCATACCACTTCATTTAAAATATTCTACTAGTAAACACATTGTTAAAGATGAATATGTACATAAATATGAACAAGACATTAAAATATTTTAGATTATCTCCCTTCAATCTGGTCCTTTTCATTACAATGCATTCTAAGGGAATCAGATGAAATATAATTTCAAATGCATAGTGATTTAAAACCAAAACTTACACTGGTTGTTTCTCTGAGGTTTTCAATTTTCTGCAAATACATATACCAAAAAAAATATTTAAAGGTAGAAATGGTAGTCTTTAAATTGATTAATACTATAAATTGATTAATACTATTGGTTGTTTATTTCTAACCAAAAATAAACATTATCTACAAAACTGAACAGTACAAACTCAGACAGGCAAGTTTTAACAAGTGTCTGGGATCTCAAGCACATCCCAGACATAAAATTGCTTTACCAAAAGAGTAGCAGACAACTTTCATCACTATACAATGACCCTAATATTATTTTTCTTTGATAACAAGCAGCTAGAATGCAAAGGCTACAACTTGCTAGCACATTCAGAAAATCTTGTTGTACGAATAACTTTCCCCTATAAATTGTGCTTATGCTTGAAACTTATTTTTATTTATACAGCCAATTCCACCTATAAATAAACAAAATGACTCTTAAAAATATCTAGTTTTAGCCACATTAAGATTCTTTTAGTTATTAGCAATTTTGCTGAAACATTTTGTTTAGCATATTTGAAAATTTTTTAAATAATCATTTTGCATTTCCAAGTTATAATATTGACTCAAGATTCAGGCTCAACAGATGTCCACATTTTTGCCTCTACTTATTTCTTTCTACAGGCACAACTATATTAGTAAGTCATTTTGAAAGTTCCTTATAGACAGAAAATGCTTAAATGATACCTCAAGAACATTTTATTCATAATATATTTCTACTAGAAATTGATGGAGATTTTGTTATTTGCATTGAGTCAATGGATTTGTTCAAAAGGAAAAAAAAGCAGAATTCATACTATGAATCAGAATTCAGGGTGTTAAATTATGGAATAATACCAGTCTGACATTTTTCTTCTGCGATGGGCAGTTTTTTAAATACTAATTGGCATTCAGGGAAGAAATCAACTATCATCTTTTATAACATCAAACAGTCATTGCAACAAATTAGATTATAAGTAATTATAAAGTCACATTTCTCTGGCCAAAATTATGTAATGAGAAGAAACACCTATTTAATAGTTCAGAGAGTTTTTCTCAATCTCTATAAGACAGTCTTTCCCTGTCTGCACTCTGGCAATGATTTGTTCTGTAATTCACATAATTCTCAGCCAACTGCTGTCTGATCATATTGGATAATAATTCTGAAGTGCACTCAAATGCATCTAAAGGGAATCAGGTTGAGAAAAACTGTTTTAAATGTATTTTATAATCAGCACATTATTCTGTTCTAAATACAAAATGGTCCTTTTCACATAATAACACCTCTAAAATGGCATTTAACCTTTTATAAGAGACATATCCTCACAGCATCACATTGTGGGAAGTGGTCAAGCAAGAAAATTGTGTTTTCCAAAAGAAAACACACTAAATTCTCCAATACAAATAATATTGTTTTGCCTGAAGGGAGATCCTGAGTAAGGCTGACTAGCTGCAGGGCTCCATTTGGCTATTGCAGATTACCCCTCTCATACAGTTTCGTTTTGCTTCAGTAAAAAGAATGTCAATCACATGGAAGCAGGTCTTCCAGAGAGTCAATATCCCCTTATGTATGAGATCCTACTACATTTGGTCAACAGAGAATTGCTGGTTATGTTCATAATTTAGTTATGCAGGTGCATGCACAAGAATCAGCATGCAGCAATGTGCATAAAATACTTTGGAGCTTTAGACTTCTGAAAATAATGGAAAAACAAACAGACAAGCCCAAGGCAATGGTGGCAGAGAAAAGGCAGAGAGAAAGGTTCAAGAGGAATTAACCAGGTTCTGCGTACATTACCTACAGAAGAAAAAAAAATTCTATGCGGTTGTTTTCCAGCCCAGAAAAAAACGAACTTCTAAGCTGGGAAAAGCAAAAGCAAAACACAGCTTCCATTCTTGTTGCAAGTTCTCTGTTAGCATTCCAGATGAGATGCTTCTTATCCCACTGAACTCAGTGCTTGAGTTAATAGCAAATGCCATCTCCTGCTGCAAGCACTAAGTTTCTGGGTAAGAAAAGTAGAAAGAGTTCTCTATCCATATAGTGATGGTTCCTTCTGGGCTGCACAGAAAGTAATACATATTATCTTCTTTAATGACCTTGCTGAAGAACTGTGGCTGAAAACTAGAGCGAGGACCACTCTGTATGTCACAGCTTTGAGGATCAGATGTAAATCCATAGAAGTGATTATTTTATATGAATTAAACGTATCTTATTATTCTGTCACTATTTTCTCTGCATCTACTATAGATATAGATACAGATATATAGATATAAACAAACATATATAATATTCATTACCTATACATAAAAAGACTAGTATAGTTGTATCTTAGAAAGAAACATATACTCTAAGGTCATCTGTATAAAAAGTATACTTGCTTTTCTCTGATCATCATCTCTGCAGTTCTGAAGTTTTTCATCAAAAAGCTAAAAAAGAAAATTGTTAAAAACATGGGAAAAACTTTAATAATTCCAAAAGGATAGCAAATCACTTTTAAAAGTACATTAGTTTCTGTAGAGTAAGTATAATTTTTTATCTGTCTTACCAAAAATATTATTCATATTATTTGTGGCTTTAATAATAGTTCTATATAAAACAAACTGTTGCTTCCCATTAGTTCATAAACTCATTTGCTTTCATTGCAAAGTGTAAAGAGCAATCATAGGAGGTGAAGTGGGAATATACTTTGATCACAACAGTATAACCCTATGTGAATAATCAGCATTATACTACAAACAGGAGGATCTACAGGATGGTTAAAAACATCAAGATGGGGGCCACAATTCTGCCCCTTTTGTATGCACAACAATATCACATCCATTCTAAAGGAGTGGGGCTTTGACTGTGACCATTATCTTGACTTTTTTTTAAACACTCCAGTGGATCCCCTGCCTACAATTGATATACAATCATATATTCAAGTTAAGCTAAAAACATTTCAAAATCACTGCTTTAGAAATAAAATATTCTACTGCTTCTATTTTTATTATCATATATTTTCTTCATTTCCAAGATCAAATATTTGAGCCACTTGATAACAAACTAAGTCAATTCTACTTAGACTTGAAATTTAGAGCCATTTTTGTTGAGGGCTTAAGGCATCCAGCTAGAAACCAGGAGACCGTGAGTTCTAGTCCCATCCTAGGCATGAAAGCTGGCTGGATGCGACCAGTCACTGTCAACCCAACCCACCTCACAGAGCTGTTGTTATTGTTGTTGTGGGGAAAATAGGAGGAGGAAGGAGTATTAGGCAGGATAAAAATTCTAAAAAAAAGTCTATGGCATCACAAATTAAGTGTAATGTAATGCAAAAAAGGCATATAGACAAAAAAATTTACATAAATTATCCAACATCAGAGGGTTTTTTTTACTTGCATTTAAACATCCAGATTCACTGAAATCAAAACCTTTAAGTAGAGAATTATTTTAGATTTTTGTCTGATTTTCAGTTTTGATTAAGCATTATAAAATTAAGCTTTGCACATCCTTACTTAAGCAAAGCTTATACAGTGGGACAAAAAAGTATTTAGTCAGCCACCAATTGTGCAAGTTCTCCCACTTAAAAAGATGAGAGAGGCC
>JANHJO010002032.1:110365-123284 GCA_032468235.1 Pseudoxyrhopus heterurus | reverse complement strand
AGGCCTCTCTCATCTTTTTAAGTGGGAGAACTTGCACAATTGGTGGCTGACTAAATACTTTTTTGCCCCACTGTATTGCTGTTCTTAGAACTTGACTATATTGTGAAAGTCTGCAGATTCTAATTTCCACCTAAGCTCTTTAGATCTAATCTCTTGAAGCAGGAACTGTCAACATACTATCTTTGTATTTTGAAACAGAGGTTAGAAAGGTTATTTGCTTTTCAAGAAAATACATTCAAAATTCGAACTAAAAATGTACGCTGTTCCCATTTCTGTCTTAATCTGCAAGAGAATTACACTCCTGAATTTTAGGAACAAAATAAAGTATATAATTGCTAAAAATTCATTACACAGTCATTACAGAGTTAACATACCTTCAATTGGTCTATCAAAATTTGTAAGTAAGCATCAGCTTCTGTAAGTTTTTTATCAAAATCTTGGACACTTGGAACAAATCCAGGCTCCACACCCTATAAATAATATAAAATCAAAATTAAACATAATTTGTTTTTGTTTACCAATATGCAGGAAAGCAAATTCTTTAATTTTCCAACACAATACTAGCTATAAAGTTATTTTGAATTCATAATTCAAAAGAATGAATATTAGAAGATATTACCTCATTTAGAACCTACTCTGTTTTAAAAATCCTTCTCAAAGCTGATGTAAAATTAGACATTTTTGGCTGTCTAAGAAAGAACTTTCAACAGCAAGTAATATAGTGCTTTTGGCATCTAAAAATTAATGTTATTGTTGTTGTTGTTAGTTGTGAAGTCGTGTCCGACCCATCGTGACCCCATGGGCAACATTCCTCCTAAATTAATAGGATTCAAAAATCTTCATGTTCTGTAGAATTATGACCAAGGCTTTTAAAAAAGGAACAAACTATTAGAAATAAACTATAAGTTTAAAGATTTTAAATAATTCTATGATTTTAGAACTTTATTTTTATAATCCTGTACAATCTGCCTTGCATTGATAAGTCTACAACTGGATGTATTCTACAGGTGTCTTTTGTTACTAATAAGGAAGGGGTTTTCAACTCACCTAGTTCTCAGATCATTCTAGAATTTATATTTAAAAAGTTTACCACACAATTTTAATATTTTTTTGTATGTGCCTTCAAATCCATGTTGGCTCCTGGCAATTGCCTAGATTAAACTTTGTAGGTTTTTTTAGCAAGGTTTTTCAGAAGGGGTTTACCATTGCCTGCTTCCTAGGGCTTTTCAAGGTCACCCAGTTAGCTTTGTAAGCTGACCAGATCTTCAATTAAGATCACCAACCAGCTGGAACAGTTAAATATTAAAAGTGAATGGAATTGTTAAAGGTTATGCACTGTCCATACGTAATTAAAAGGTTTTTCTCCTATGAAAAGGAATCCTTTTGACATGAACAGTACCCACATTTCTGTATAAAAATAAAGGTACTTCTATGTAGTAAATACTTGCAGTCTTTATAAAAAAATTACATGCCACTATGGATGCTTTATTGCTTTTTTATTTCCTGTAAGGATGTTTCCAATTCCCCCAGTAATGCACATCATTACATTCTTGCACAATTGTGGCTACTACTGTTTGAGCTCACAATTTGACATTTCAGATAGGCTCATTGCTTACAGAAAAACTATTCTTGCAATTCCACATTCTGTATAGGTTTGGCTATATAAAGAATTCAGATAGCTGAATTCATCCTTAGTAGGCTGGTCTTACCATGTGTTCATTAAGGAAAACCTACTTTACAGGTTGATCTGCAATTTGAAAACAATCAATATGTTGCTGTCAACTATAAAGCAAATGAGATAAGGAAGTCAAATTTTCCTGACACTATTAACTCTCTAGCTTTCAGTATTAATGGCTTGCCTCACCGATCAAATGTTAAAACCCAGCAAATGACCCATTTAAATAGCAGAAGCAGCAACGGGAGTAATCAATCAGTCATCCAGAGTCCGGTCTGAAAGCCAAACTGACTCTGAACCTCCAACATAAGGATGCTCTCATTTCCAATATCCAATTTTAGCGACGGTTCACACTGAGCGGAACTAGTTAAAACGCGGAACTGCCTGGAAATGATCCGCCGGATCGGATTGTCTACTCGCCTATTTTTACAAGATCGTATCAACTGACGTAAAACGCAAAGTGGGACATTCGCAAAACTGCTATTACTCAACACGCCGGAGATCAGGGCAAACTGCGATCTTAAGCGTCGGGGGGCTCCTCGAGAAGGCCAGCAAACAGAAGGTTTCCATTCCTTTCCTGTCCATTACAGCACGTTGCTACCCAATGTTTCCTACTCACACTAGCCATTCTTTTCACGGCCGGTCACGCCTCTCGACAAGGGTCTTACAAGATCTCCCTCCTCTCTTTTCCCCTCCCCGCCTCTCCTGGTAGAGTGGCCGCGTCGCAAACCCCCGCCGATCACAGTTACAGTCTTAAAGCCAAGAGGGACCCGATTGGCTACGGGTCAGGTGTCCTTTAGCGGAAGAATCGGAAGGCAAACACAAACAGTCAGCACGCCTCGAAGCATTCCTTTGCTTTCGCTGTGCGTAGGGGACTCGTTGGCAGTGAACAATTAAGGAAAATTACCGCGCAAAAATGCACTGTTGGCTCTGCCCTTCACAACCCATTTATCTGCCTAGGACTTCTCGCGCAGCGCTGACGATACCACAAATCCATTCAGATTTCCTCCGCCCCCATTTGTTTCAATACGTCAACATGCTTGCAATTGGCTGCAGCGTTAACTTGCTTTTTCACTTTTGGCTCGCGATGATCGTCGGCCGAGTTCGATTTCCCCACCCTTCTCTGCAAGTTTCAGCTTAGCGATACAGAATCCCTCACTACGAAGCAGATTTAAACAACATTTTTACAACGTTGTAACTGCCTGATATTTATTTGACAGGAATCAAAAGACCCAGTCTTATTCTCCACCCCGGAGCTTTCCAATTCTTAGACTCCTAGCTGCACTCTTAGAGCCAAGAAAAATTGCTCTGACGGTCAAAGGAATCTGCAGTGGGGAGAATTAATTGAATCTCTGCGACTGAGAGACAATAAGGTTGGCAAAAAGATAGGAAGAAATAGAATAGTCTAAGTTGGATAGACTTTCAAGTAAAACTGCATAATTGTCCATCTAACTCTAGGATTGCTTTTACAAAGATTTATTGTTTGAAAATTATTGTAAATCCCATTTAAATATTCCACAGTGGAACACTATTTTTTAACTCAGTCACACTAAACCCAAAGTGAAAATGTTACGGTTTAAGACTAATACCTTAAAAAGAACTCCCCACTTTGTAATATGAAAGAGTATTTCAGAGTTGAAATACATTAATTCAAATTATAAAATTTAAAAGTCTTAGTCATGTTTTAATGTATTTCAATGCTGGATTTTATTTTTTCTTTTGTTTTTGCTGGACTGATATAAACACAATTTAACATCTAAGGCTGATTTTGGCAAAAAGCTTTGCCTGCAGATGTTTATATGAGGAAGAAACCTAGTTGTATAAGACATACTGTAATTAGGATACAGTCTTATTTGTACTAAAAACCGATACACTCATGCTTTTTCCTTAAAACCTTATTTAGAATTTTGCTTAAGTTCCATTTGCAAGTATCCAATCAACAAAGATAGTTGCACTGAAGAAGAAATATTTGGCTTTTTGGTTTTGTTTTGAATTTTTTTTTTAAACCTAAAAAAACCCCCAGGAATCTTAAAATAGTATTACTATTATTTTAGTCAATCAATTTATATAGCTGTTCTTTATTTCAGGGTAGAAAATTTGCACTACATGTCTCCAAACCTGACATGCGGCTATGAATATATAAAACAATTCAACAAAAATACAAATTATAACCGCAAGCCTGTTGCTGAAAAGATATTAAATAAGATTTATTTGAAAATACTTTCAATCGACGTTCCAAATTTTTCAGATCCTAAAAGAATAGTTTCTATCTGTATGTTGATTGGCAATACAGTGCTATTTCAAAATTTATTAATTCAGCTGAAATGCTTTCTGTTTGAAACATTTTAAATGCTTTGATTTTATAATTAATACTGATATACTGTATTTGCAACAGAAAGCTATATTCATCTGAATATACTTTGGAATGTATTAATCAATTTTTATGAATTCATTTGAGCAAATACTCTTAACAATTTTATAATTTTAAAGCAGAGTGCAAATGAACTTACCTGGAGCTGAAGAGTATGACGAAGGATGGTTTCCTCTAAAGCATGAATCCATTTCTCTCTTTCATCAGCATCTCGAGCTGAAAGAATATTAAAAATGTACTTGTGGCCTTAATTTAACAGTAAATAAACACCACCCAGAGTAGCTGTTTATGGGATGGGCTGCTATGCAAATTTTATTAATAATTAATATTTGATTAATAAATAAAGCAACAAGGCTAACATGTCAGTATCATGAATTATTTCTTTTTTTTATTGAATGTTTTCTATTTCTGGGAACAGATGTTACATTTCTTACAATAAGGCTAATTGGTAGGAACCAGCCTCATTCTGTTTGAACATGAGTCTTTCAAGTTCAGAAATATTGTGGGCCCGGAAACAATAGCATAAAAGAGACACAAAATAAAATGTGCTTCTGATTAAAAAGGTTTATTTTTAAAATGTCAGCAGCAATATAATGAATCTTATTAACAGTAACCTTCTAAATCATAGAGCAAAGTTCTTTACATTCTGATTAACCAAATAGGTAACATAATTACAATAGTCCACTATAAATATTAATCCCTAAAATCAAGATCACAACAAAATAAACAAAAATGTAGGGTCTGCTATATAGTACTTGGCTTACATTCCAACTCAGCTACCCTAGCTGAAAGATACTGTCAACCTCACCAGGTAGGCCATACAGGAAACATGAAAAGATAAGCCAATTCTACTTTATTATAGAGCTATACTAACAAAATTGTATTTATCTTTAGTTTGCTGTATGATGGCCACCTCCACACATACATTTAGCATGTTATAATGGGTTATAATTGTTAGCCATTTGAAGTAGGCTACATTAGGAAACAGCCATAAGAATTACATAATTCTATTTTTTTTAAAAAATAGTTATCAAAATATTTTACATATATAATAAAAATATTCAAAGAAAAATATAATAAAATTAAAGTGAAAAAGAAAAGAAAAAGGAGACAGAAAAAAAGAAAAGAAAAAATTATATATGTATGATTTCTGATCTTCCTTTTGTGAGTTTTACATATAATTCTAATCAAACCTCTTTTAAAATTGTATCATAATTCCCTTCTTTTTATAGCTTTTTTTTTCTAATCATCAAAACTTCTATTTTGTTACGATATAATAATAGAATCTTAAAAGCCTTTCTTTCGCTCCCCCTTATACCTAAGAATAAGCTACCCTGAGTTTCTTTGTTATTCCTTTCAGGGCTAAACTAATAATTTTTGTAATAGCTGCTGCACATTTCCTTCAAGACTATCTCCATACTCCTCTACACTAGCCCAGTTTCACTGAAGTGCTGCCAATAACACTTGCCTCCTTGTAATACCCCTCCCATATTCCCTCATCTGTTGTTTATATTAACTCCAAAGAAGGAAGCAGGTCAATATTTTTCAGATGTTGATGTTCTTATACTGGATTAGTATTTTGTTGAATGTATCCATTATTTCTCAAATTGAAAGAGATTATGGATTGTGTTAACAAAATATTATATTTTATAAGGCAGACAAAAGAGATTGTTATGAAGTCTCTATATGGATAGTTAAAGCATTGTATCAGATTTCAATAACATTAACCAAATAGAAAAGATCTGCTATAAACAAATTTCAAATGTTAGATTTACATTGCTCCTAATCTACTTATTCAAGAGATGTACAGAAATACCTGTGCTGATATTTATATATTTACAGGACTTAAATGGCCACCTGGCTCATATGATGGATCCAAATGGCTCACAACAATCCATAAACAGTTAAAAATAAAAGTACCCTCCCTCAGAGTCCAAATCAATCGTCTTCACAGTCCTCATCCTAGTCCTCACTTCCACTTGGGGAAAGAGTCAGATCTTCACAACCCTCTGGAAGGCTAAATGTTATGGATATGTTGAATCTCAGATGGGAGCTGTTCCAAAAGGCTGGGCAGCTACTGAGAAGGTGCACCTCTGAGGTCCTATCAGATAACATTTCACATCCCTCCCGTCTAACCTAGAAGGATGGACAGATACCCTCAGGGATAGGTAGTCCCACAAGTAACCCAGCCCTATGTTATGAAGAGCTTTAAAGGAAGTAACTAGCATCTTCAATTGTATCCAAAAAGCAACTGGAAGCCAGAGTTGCTCATGCAGCAATGGTGTTACTTGGGGAACCCTGGGGAACCCAAAACTGCTGCTACATTCTGCTACATGCTGGACTATCTGCAGTTTCCAGATGGTCTTCATCATCATTCTTCATATTATCAGCAATAGGACTTATATAAAATATTTTATCTTTCTAATGATGCAATCTAAAACATTAACTCAGAAGCCTCAATGCATTCAAACTCTGGAGAAGGCATGAAATATACAGCCTTAGATCCCTTTATGTCTGAATTTTTTTAAAATCATGGTCAAAATTTTGTCCCTATATATTATTATATCCAGTGGAGTTCATACGGTCCATCTTGATTTTAAAAAGTCTTATTAAATTCATCAATTTAATAATGGAAGTGGAAAACAACTGCATTAATTATAATAGTATCATAATTCCTGATTGTAACTTTGATTATTCTTTCCAGAGGGTATTTTAATCAATTTTACTTTTTGGATTCCCAAATTTTAATAATCAGTACAGTTCATAACTGTATAGTCTCAGATTTGTTTATACTGAACATAATTAGTTTATCACATGCTTTACCTGTTGCTTACCAGTCTAAAAATAAAACGTTCTGAATGTATATATTATTTAAATCAATTTATACCCTTAGAAACATAATTGTTTCATCTAAAGATTTAATGATAATTGATATAAAATTAAACAAAGCCCCTCATTTTCCCTTTACATTTTTCATAATAACACCTACATGAAACCATTTTACACTTTCAAATAAGACAAAACTCGCTGACAGTTATCAACATATGTATCTATGCCACTGTTATCAAGAATTATCACTAGAACTGGATTAAAAGACAGTTACAGGAACAGCTTGGTGTCATACTAGATTTTGGTTACTATATAATTTAAGATAAACATTGAAGCATGCCACATATATAGAAGAAATCTGGTGTAGATACTAGAGCAGTAGTATTTGTTTCTAGAAATCAAGCAATCTCCATGGCAAACTACATATATTAGTAAATTCCATAACACTTTCCCAGGAAATAGATATGAATATACAACACTATGTAATACTATAATATACAGACATGAATAATGACTAAAAGATCTGAACAAAAAATGATTACATCTTTCAGCTGACTAGTATGGTTAAACACCATCAATGCAATCTATATTCTAGAAGTGAATACAAAGTCACTCATACTTTTTCAAGTACAAACATGTTGTAAACACTTAGTTATAGGCTCCTATTAAATAGTGTGATAGGAATTTATAACTGAGCAACTAAAGTCATTTTAAGATCATTGGTTTAAACATTTTATTTTGAATACGGGAAAAAAATTACCAATCCATATCCAGCTACAGAAAATTATTTCGTCTGCACCATCAACAGTAACTGCACTTGTTATCAGCAACTAGCACTGATTTTACAATATATATTTCAGCTACATGTACAAGAACAAACAGCACAAATACACAAGAGACAAAAGATAATGGGAAGGATGAAACAAGAAAGCACAAGGGAAGGGAAGACACAAGACTGGTGTTTTCTAAGTAACACATTTTATATGCACTCATAAGTCAAGCTTTGCAATTTGTCTTATTATCTCTTTTAAGACAAAGTCCAACAGATCCACTGTTCATTATTCTTATTGAACTTTGAGTTCTTGATTACCATGACAGTGTGGAATCCATTGGTTATTTCTTTTCAGAGTCTCAATGCAAAACTTTGAAGCAATTTATAGAATGAGTGGGCAGCACCATTTATTTATTTAAGAGCCTGGCTCACTTCCAATAATTGAAGGTAGCTTACCTGGGATGCTCCCTTTTATCACCACAACAGCAGCCCTCTGAGATAGGTTGCGCTGAGAGAAAATAATTTACTCACAGTAAATTTCTATCACTGAGAATAAACTTGAACTATCTCTTTTCCACATTCTCCAGAACCTGGTGCACATAGAAACCTGGTGCACATATACTCAGTGCAGATTTATCAAAGATTCTTTAGGCTCAGATAAAGGATCATGCACAGGAAAGGCACTGCCATGCTTTTGCAGTGTTTACCAGAATGTATAAAGGAACTGTTCTGTCTCTTGAGAACAAAACCCACCTGTGCTAAGTAAATCAGCAGCCAAAGGTGCCTCAAGTGTACAGTCATATTTAATGAAATAGGGGTATAATTGCTGCACCTAAGGGCATCTTTGCTTGATTTCAGAATTAAGTAGATACTGTCCTCATAAATTTTGTAAGTATTGTAATCTGTTTATTATTGGAACTACTTCTTCAAATGTTTTATAGTGTTTAAAACAAAATGATCTTTATTTAGAACCTTTCCTACTTTTAATTATTTTATCCTCTCTTGTGTTAGTGTTATAAAGAGGGAAGGGTTTTTTTTTCCCTATCCACATAGTCTGGGAGTTGGATAGTACATTTTTAAAATATCTCTCTCTCTATATATACTCCTTTTATATTTTATTCCTTAAGCATTTTCTCTTAAATAAAATGTTGAAAACAGTTCATTCATCCGGCTTGCATTTTTTTACACTGACTATGCAGCATCTAGTATTCCTAGTTTATTTTTTGGATTGATTCATTATAATATGAATGACTGTAATTTCCATTTCTCCGATTCCCAAAGAATTCAAAAAACATGGAATACTGGAGGTTGAATTCTGCCTAGTATTTATAAATCATATATTAAATTAAAATATTTCAAAAGCTGTAATTTGTCATATGATTTCAGTAAACCTTTCTATCTCACTTTCTAACCAAATGGAACAAATGTTTTAAAAAATGTCTGCTTACCAATAGTTCATAGCTATCCCAGAATTTTTTTATTCTATACATTTGACTGCTTTATCTAATGTAGAAAGAGCTTTGTATAACACCTGAAGTGTGAAATTTATGTAATTTTTATACTGCTCCAATCCCCTAACTTTGGATGAGTTAGAAGAATCTCAACAGCAATCCTACCATACAATGACATCAATGAAAAAAAATGATATATTTTATGAAAGGTCCTCTTAAAAGGTTTTCAAAAGTTTTCTAAAAACCAGAAGAAAAGTGGTCAAAAGAGTTTGCAGAGTCAACATGTTTCACAACTAAACTATAACAACTAAAGCATCTTGTCTTCTAGTTCAAACCTTTCATATGGTTGGAGCTATCCTCAATGGGGTCCCTCTTGACAGTTTAATAGGCAGTCCTTGTTGTAACCTGGCACTATACTTTATAAAGCTTTATAGATTATGCTCTTTATTTTAAATTGGAACTAAATGCAGGAATCAAAAAATTAAGATGTTCTACCCACCAACAATCTAGCAGCTCCATGTAGTATCCTGTATTGATTTAAGTATGTGATGAAGGTCACTGTTGCCAATGCCTCTTGTTCTGGCAGGGCTATAATTAGTGCACCAACCAAAGGTCTGCTTGACCATAGCTTCCTCCTCTAGTTGCTGTGAGTCAAAAAGGAACCACAAACCCATTCCTTCAATAAAAAATACTGTACCTGTACCCTGTCTAGAGCCTCAGCCTCAATCTTACATAATGTGACTTGCATCTAGCTAGCACCAGGGTGTACTGATCATTCCCTAGATTTCTTAAATTGTTGTGGCTACATATCATCCCTGCCCTTGGTATAATGGTTCATGAAGAATCTGAAACTTGCAAGAGCAAAACGTTCTCATTAGTGCTTAACCAAATAATATTACTAGAATCTACATGCTCATTACCATTGAAGCATAGATGGATACAGTTTTATTATGTACACACCTGGAATTTACTACCACCTGGGCTGAGTTTAATCACTTAATAATCTGACCACCATTTACTGGAATAGAAAAGGGAACCTGTACTAGTGTACAAGTTCCCCATTTCCTGCAATGGCCTACCCAGCATTCTCTCTGCCCAACATTGTCAAAATGTAAGCCCAATCTCTTCATCCATAGAGCTGTATCCCATGCCCATACACAGTTAGCCATTCAACATTTCTGCCCTTAAAAGGTTCTTCATATTGATCTGTAGGTATAGGAAATGCTAATATTGATCTGTATATAGTATGTATATCAATATGTTTCTGAAGATATAATTAGAGAAATTCTAAAATTAACAAGGTGAGTCAACTCTTAGAATGTGGAGATGTAATTTTGTTTCTCTAGAATATGGTAAAGTGAACCAAATTAAGAAAAAACTTTGCATTTCATAATATAAATGTACCACATATGTTTGTGTGTTAAAACATAGCTAGAACGTTTTAAAAATACAATTGTATTTTATCATTCTTAAGTTGATAATAGGCCACAGATAATAGCATCTGTGTTACTGTTAATGCATACTGTAAGTAATCGGTCCACATAAGAGGAATCTCCTACATATTTAGTCCTTGTTTTAAAAATTGCAGCATCATCCCATGCTATATATCAATATAACAGTAAAATCACAGTAATATTAAATCCAAGTATAATTAATTTTAGTGGATATTTCAAAGATATAATTACTTTGTTTTTGATCGTCTTATCTCTCAAGATAATTTCCTTTCTGCAGGTAACAAAAACTGTAGAACTGCAGCTCCTTTAACAGCTGCAGTAGAAAACGACATTCATCAAGCTATGCAACAGAGCTAATACCTTCCCAAGCGTATAGATTATTAGCATTAACAATTTTTCTGCTCCAAAAAATAAGGTTAAAAACTTGTATTCTGCTATATTTTGTAGTTTTATGCAGAAATTCTAAAACTGAGAGATAAATATACATTACATAGTAATACTGCAAACTTGTAATGCAAAATTTTTCTATTGTGCAATGTTTAATATAATCCCCTCCCACCAAAAAAACTATAGGTTAGCCAAGTCATTGAGAATACAAATTATATACGTACACAATATGGAATGTAGAATTTATCTTTATAGGTATTTCATAAATGTTGATAAATATTAGAATTTTCTATACAAAGATAGAACAAAGATACTCTACTATAAATTCCACAGATTTTTAATGCAGAATGAATCAATTTAATTTTAAAAAAATAAATGCTTACTCATAAGGAAATAATTTACAGGTTACCAAGAATGAAAAACAAAAATTTAGCAATCAGAGAAAACAATTATGATTTAAAATAAAACAGCAAGCTTGGAAATGATAACATTATATAAAATTTATATCTTAAACCAGTATAGTTACAAACATATATTTTGCAGGTTATATAAAGTACAAATAAAAAACACAGTACCTTACCCTTTCTACTCGTCAACCATAGCATGCAATGACGAAACATAGCAGTAACAGATGGCATTGGAGTTAGTAAATATGAATAAAAAGGTAAATGGCAGCAGAATGGTGATTGGTTGACAACAGCAATGAAATATGGATGAAATAAATGAGAGCATGTAAATCCTGAATCAGGAGTCCACCTTTAAATCAAATGTTCCCTCTCATCTCCCATTTAGATTCTATATCAACAAAAGCTGCAACCTTACATGGTCTTTGTGACTCTCCGTGCAGAAAGCACAACAGCAGTTCTTGATAGTAAAGACCGGTGGTGCTTTCTTTCTTTTTTTTTTTGTAAGAATACTCATCAACAAAAACCCATTATTCTCTCCCCCTTCACTGGCACAGCCTTTAAATTTTTAATCTGCACATGCTGCCAATGCTACAGTCTTTTCCAGCACATATGTATACACTGCAGATATAAATCCCTGCCTAACCCATAGTCCTCCTGACTCCAGAATGTTCTCTGTACATTTTCAAGCACTTCAATTTCTACAGTTTTTAAAATTATCTACCGTATTAATTAAACATCCGAACATTTTCTGTGATTGGAATTAATGTAATAAAGAGCTTTTCTTTCAGCTCACCCTGGAAATGGAAGGTTTTCTGATCAACAGTTATTGTGAAGGTGCTGTCGTCTTCATCATCTATACCAATCACAGCTCCCTGTGAAACAAAGAGCAAAAATCCTGATAAGCAAAGCAGTGACATCACAGCAGCATGCAGTCTATTTCTACAAGACTAGAATGCAAAATTCAGGCAAATTTTCTAAGGCTTACTGATTCAGTTACTAAAAATTAAACGATGTTTGTTAGACTAATTGTACTTTATGCAGGTTATATATTTTAGCTTTTCAAATATGACATGCAGCATTTTATTTCAAAACCCAAAGGATAGGGATGTTTTGGCAGGTAATCACAAACTAAAAAAATAAATTACTTTTCCAGCATTAAACTTAGGCTAAAGTAACCTAGGCATCCTCAAATCCAAACATGGGTTTGAGTATTCTTATACAGTCATGTAGTTCACATATATGAGAATTAGGGTCTTTCAAAAAATTATAATTTTATACAATAGTATAATTTAAATGGTATGCTTAAATACATCTTGTTCTATTGTTTTCAATCTATTATTGCAATCAGTTTGAATCTGCAATTTCATAGTTACTTGGATTCCACATAACTTTTAATTATAATGCTGTTTTATTTTCTAAATGGCAACACAATTAGGCTGGAAAGTTTAGGCAGGCAACGGGACTGCAGCACAAGGAAACTGGAGAGAACGATTAAGATCAGAATCAGAATCAGAATTCTTTATTGGCCAAGCGTGATTGGACACACAAGGAATTTGTCTTTGGTGCGTATGCT